>VXAL01007506.1:107745-133314 GCA_013399475.1 Chauna torquata | reverse complement strand
CGGTGCCGGCGGGGCGAGGGGGCTGCCCATGCCCGCGGCAGGTGGGCGGCTGGCGCCACGCGAAGGAGGTGAGCGGTGGGTGACGCTGAAACAGGCGGTGCCCCGCGGCGGTTGGTTCTGGGAGCAGCCGAAGTCCTGTTTCGAGAGGCCTCCTAAGCCGTCTTTTGTGCCAGCTCTTTACGCTCAAGAGATGCGAAGCAATTCGCTTTAAAGTCCCATGGAAGCACCACCACGGTGCTAAATGTGTTTCCAGGTGCTTCGTTAATGGTTTTGCTGTTGTTGTTGTTGATAACTAATGTGACGTATTCACCAGGACGTATGTTATTTCCTAGGGATGGAAGGAAGAAGCGAAAGAAGAAATAGGATGCTACCAGATGATCTCTTTTGCCTTGGCTCATTTCTTTCCCCAGTGAAAATAGTAAGCTTCCTAAAGCTGAGCAAAGGAGCAATGCAAAAGCTGAAGCAGCTTAAACTATTTTAGTGAGTGTCGTTAATGTCTGGGTTAGCGAACCAGTCCTTCTGTGAGCCAGAGAGCATTGCTGTGTTTACGCAGCTCTAGGAGTAGGCAGAGACTGCACCCGACCCTGTAGTCAAGGGTCCGTGTGCTCTTAAAGCCGTGGGGTGCCCTGCCTCAGCCCCTGGCTGCGGGGAGCGGTTACGCAGCGGGGCTCGAGCAGGTCCGACGGATTAGTCAGTAGTTCTGTTTCAAATCAGGTGGAGCAGGGACTGGAAGTAAACTTCGCCCTAATTCATGAGAAGTGCTCTAAGAACGTTCCTTCTTAAACTGAAAGTTTTTGGTAATTGTTGAATTCACTCTCGCTCATCAGAAAAGCTATCCTAGGAAATAGCCAAAGGGTGGGAGAGCTATTCCCTGCTTAACCCGAGGTCTGACAGCTGCCGCAGGACAGCCGTTCTTGCTAACGCCACGGCTGCGCGAACGAGCCAAGAGGAAGCACTGGACGCGCCTCTGGGTAGGCTGGGTGGCATCGGCATGCGTGGGAGTGTGCTCTCTTGTGGGAGCGGGTGTCTGGGTGGTTTAGTCCTTTCTTTTAAAGGCCTGGGAACGTCCCGTCTCACCTCCTCGTTCCCTTTGACTTGAGTTTTGACAGGATTTGAAAACAGCGTCTCCCAACTCCAAGACCGCAGTTGGTGCACTCTGAGTCGCCACCTTTCTGGGGCAGATGCGTGCGCTGCTCAGTGCCGGTCCTGGTCCTGTGAGTGAGCCCAGGCGCGAGAGCGTCTCTTCAGGGCCTCCCAGGGCTTGCGTGGAAGCTGGGCGTATTGTTGCTCTGCATTGTCAGGATTTTGGTAGTTCTTCGTGTACCTTGCAGCAGGGAGCAGGGGCCCTTCAGGTGCTTCAGGGGGCTGGCTGGGTGGCATCTTTAGCAGTTAGATGCTTAGGGGCGTTCAAGTACCTAACAGGCTTGGAGCTTTAGCAGACATTCATACAATTGCTTTTGCTTGCTGGAGATTCAGGTCAGGCTGTTCTCTATGGGTTAAAGGAGTTACCAATGTGATAGGAAAAAAACGTCTACAGAGGTGATATCCAGAATAAGGCCAGATGACCTTAAAGGTAATTATACAGGGTGAGAAATTGCAACCTGAATTGTTATATGGGGCAACTGTTTAAGGCATCTATTGGATTCTGAGCTATTTTTACCTTGTTTATATCTTTCAACAATAACAAAATTTCCTTTTTGCCTCTGGTCACTAGGAGAGGAAATAGAAGTGAAGGGAACAGTGGATTTTTAAATTCTCTGTTTCGCTGTTTTCAAATCTTCTAGGCTTCAGTGCTTATTAGAGCACAGCTGAGCACATTCTCAGAGCTGCATCACCTTCTTCTTGTTTTGTGGCAGTTTCAACTCCGCAAGAGTTTTCTTCTGAGCCTGTTTCTGTGTGAAATAGATTTAGCATAGGAAGGGTGAGGAAGGTGGTGTTCAGTTCTGCAGACAGTGGATGCTGTGGTCATTTGTTTCACTGAAAGTGAGTTGCATGGCTTTGTGGATGCTGCAGGGAGGACTGGCTTCTCCTGAAGTAGTCTTAGTTTCAGTAGTGTGCAACTGTGACGGGAACTATAGTCATAGCGGGAAAAATATCTAAGTAGGTGGTATGAATAACTAAACTTCGTGCTCAGTGAAGAGCCAAGATGTGGAGGAGGGAGCAGCCTACCTGGGTAACATGTTCCAGATGATCTTCACAGATGAGCCTTTGGGTTGCTGTCCTGTAACAGCTGCCTGGGCAGGAAATGTTTTTGAGATGTGTCCATGGTAGCGTCATAGGTGTGACACAAGGAGAAATTGAGGGATTGGTGCTTCTATATGCCATAGAAGAGTCCAAAGAGGACACACAGCCACACGTTTCCATCTGTGTGCAGAAGGGTTTGCTGGTCAGAGATATGGTGATGCATATTTTCTGCCATGCCCTGGCTGGAGGGGGATCACAGATACAGATGAATGAGTGTAGCTCTTGAGGCTTTATTTGGCTACCTTCCTGGAGTGGCTAGTTTAAGAAGTGACCTTGACACTTGGAGAAGGGGAGGCTTGTATCGTCCAGCACTGGATATTGGTCTTGGCTGGCTAGCCTTGCTGGGCCCCCTCTCCAGCCAGTGAAGAGACCACTTCTGTGGGGGCAAATGGGAGCTTAATGCCCTGGGGGAACTATGTTTCTTTCCATCGGGGGTGTTGCTGGAAGTTCAGGTAGATAATTCAGGTGCTCCATGTCGGGTAGCATGTATTCATCCTCTCCTTCATCTCTCTGCAGTCATGTCGTGGTTGGTTGCAGGTTTGCTCTCTGCCCCAAGCATTACTGTTTAACAATATACTTAAAGGGGTGAGGACGAGGAAAGAGCGGAGTGCCTGTGAAGTCACGAGGGAGTCATTTTCACGTGATTGAAAGACCTTTTTCTCCCTTTTTTGAATTCTTCTCTGCATTGTATGGACTGATTTAATCTTTCATTTGTTTATTAATGGTGGTGGCCACTGCCACTTAAAACAGAAAGAAGAAACACCCAAGTTTCATATGAAATTAAGCAAAAGCAATGATTCGCTGTTCATATATTTTAATATTGTTGTTTAAAGCAGTATACGTGGATATTTCTTTACAAGCAATTGCGACTTTTTATTTTTAAAACCATTTTTCTTCATCCTAGCTACTTTATGATGGCTTTTATTTATTCTTCATCTATCACTGTGCTGATGTTGAACTTCCACTTTTATTTCTAGAAAATCTAGTAGAGTGCTATTCTGTTTACTTGGAGAAAAGCAGTACATTTCTGACTAATAGGCTGAAATAAAGCAGTAAAGAACCAGTGTCACAAACGTTCATAAAAGCAAGGCTTGTCAGCTGGGGAAAGAAGTACTGCTGCTTTACTCAGTGTTTCTGAATTGTTGGGGTTGACTCCTGGCTGCAGCACTGTGGTTTGGGTTAATACACTGTTTCTGATGTTAGCTAGAAGCTAGTGCCTCAGGAAGGCATGAGATGTGCTGTTGTGAGTAATTACTGGATAACCAGCCCCAAAGGAAGGTTTTCCTTGGCTCTGTTGGACAAAGATGTGCTTTTTATATTTTTTAATTTTTTAAATACATCTTCTGCTTAACGACACTGTAACGGGGAATGTTTCACTTTCCGTGTAAATGAGTTTGTGTTTTTGCTCTTAACAGTGAGCTGTAGGAATACAGTGTTTTGTGACAATGAATTTCGAACTCACTGATTTTTTTTTTTTTTAAACAAAACAGCATCTTCTGAGTTTATGGTAGTTTCACTGACTCTGTCCATTTTCTGTTAAAACAGAATAAAGAACGGCATCTTCTTTAACTTCTCTGTAGCTTTTATTAATGTGTATTTCTAGCATGTGCCCTCTTGTTTCCTCTCATTTTGGCCTTTTGTTGCCATGTAGTGGGGGAGCAAGCTTAAAATGGTTTCAAGAGACCTTTTCTTAATGTTAAGACTCTCCAGGGCTGTCAGAAATAACTAACAATTAATGCAAGTACCATTTTAATGCTTCTTTGGAGTTGTGAGTCACACTAATGCTTGTAGCATGAATTTGTAACACAAGAAAATAGTGTGTGCTTGGTGCTATACAGCTTCAGGTTTGAAGAACCATAAGGGAGATCTGAAGTGGGTGAAACCCAGGAGGAGGTAGTAAATAAAAGAGGACTGCATGCTAATGGGTGTTTGGTATGAGAGAATTAAGCTGAGTAATCTGAGGAGGTGTTGAAGCAGAGGAAAACAAAAACAAAGTCAAATGTATGCTTAAGACCATATGTGAAGGTTGATGGTTATTTGCTTTGAAATGTGTTATGAAAGCAAGCAGAGATGAATCAGTGGTTACAACTGAAAATAAAGCACATAAATGTGGCAGAGGCAGGGCAGAATAACGAACCTCCAAATTCCTTAAGCTGCATCAGATAAACAACTTGTAAATGAAGTTAGCGTACTATCCTGTTTTAGGAACAGTAGATTTTAAAAGTGAAAATGATTATGTTCACTGTATTTATTGATTGCTTGGCTCAAGAAGAATGGCTGGATTTTGCTCTCAGATCATAAAGCTTCATTAAGTGAAGAGCTGGCTATCCTGAAATTAGGGGAGAGAGAGAACTAACATACAAAGCATAAGAGTTTCATACTCAGGGAATGAGTGTGATAATGAAAATATTCAGGGAACTGCTTTGACTTCTAGACTGTTTTTAGAAAGAAGTATAGACTTGCATGCTGCAACAACAGTGGAAACAATGAAAACCACCAAGGCTGAGAGCTCAGCTGAAGTAGATGGAGCCACACCAGTGCAGGATTTGTTCTCCAGATTTCCTGTTCTGTATTCATTAGAACAATAGGGAAACTTACTTCCATAATAAAATGCACTGGTGGTTTTGAGAGTTTGTTCTCAAACATTGTGCTAACTGGTACTGAAACAGTGTGGTGCATGTGGTACCCTTTGCGATTTGGAGTTATGGATGATCGTGTTTATTAGAGGCGTCAGAAATTAAACCTCATGTATGTTTCAACTGTGCTTCTGTAAGGACTGAGTGAATAAACACATCACGCTTTGGAGCACGGAGTTGAGACAGATTTTACTCTGCTGTAAGGTTGCTGGATGTCTTAGTCTTGCAGTAGAGCTTTCCTTGCAGACTCTTGTAGTAAGGTTTTTTGAGCACTAAGATTGAGTTGCAAAGATGCAAAGAAGGTACAAGATGTATCCTCTTCTCATTTTGGAACAAACTAGAAACTATTTAGCAGCTTCTAATTGAAAAGCAAGATATATAATTAGAAAGAGGAGTGCAGGATGTAAACAGATGCCTGAAACTTATTTTATGAACTGAGTTGCATTTCATATAGTCTTTCTGCGTATTCTGTTGCCAAGATGCTATGCTTTTATATTGACACTGCTTAATGACATTGTTGAATTTTGGAAGAGGAGCTGGGAAGAATCTGGACTTTTTATAGCTTAGTAAAGGACAGTCAGCACTTCAGCGGTTTGGAATTTAAACTGAAAATTTAAACTGGATGTTCCTAAGAATGTCATCAGGGACACAAAATTGATTAAGACCTCCCCACCTCCTTGTTTAGGCCCCTGAATCAACTCGATTAGATGAACTGCTCGGTTCTTAACTTTTCAGATTTGTTCAGACTGTCTCCAGAGTAAGGAGGATGATATTGCACTGGATTTCATTTGGTTCATATCAGTGATTTCTCAACTGTGAGAGCAGGAAATGTGTTCTGTTTTCAAATTAGAGCTTACGTTTTGGTGAGGTTGTGCACTCCAGGAGTGATTTCTCTAGCAATTGCTACAGTGAGCAAAAACCTAATGCGTGATTGCATGCGCTCTGAAACCTGCCACGATCAGTTGATGCATTCCTGCTGCTGAAAGTCTCCTACCTCAGGACTCAAGTCATTGCTGGGCTGACTTTATCATGAGAGACATCAAGAGTAAAGTGTAAAACTGATGGGTAATTAGATGTTTCATTGATGAATACTGATTCAATTATATAACTTAGCTATAATGTCTGCAAATGGGAGAGAAGTGCAGAGGGAAAAGGGCATTGTAGGTCTGTATCTGTGAAACAAATTAATTCTCAATGTAGAGAACCTGGGAGACTTCTGTAGTATTTTTCTGAGTGTTATATGTGCCTAATATTAATTGCTTGATGCTGTTCTGCCAAACTGCATGAAATTAAATAAAAGGAAACTATTACAATGAAACAAACATGAAATGAAATAATAAGTAGGGTAAGATGCCTCTAGAAAGAATAGCAAGGGATTTACAGAAATGGAGAAGTTACTGGATGTGAGAGTCCCACCTGTGTGCTCCAGAAGCTTTGTTTTTCTCACTACCGTATAAAACTGCGTCATGGAGAGGAGTGAAGGTGGGAAAGGATGTGTGCATGAGTAGCAGGGGCTGGAAGCAGAGGTTTTCGGAGTGGGATACAGAGTGTTGTGTTATGCCTCTTCCTTCCCTCCTTCTGTGACCCTCACCCCAATGACTTTGGATTGGATGGGACATAACCACTGTAAGTGAAAAAACATAAGGTCTGAATACCCGAGTCAACAAAGCCTGTTTTCCTGTTCTGTCTTGAGCTGTCAACCCAAGCTGATATCCATCATCCCCCACTCCCCAGCTGTCTGTGTCCTTGTCCTTCAGTACCTCTGCTCATCCTCGGGTTCCCCAGCATTACGTGCAGTTTCCCCACACATCCCTGAGACCACTCAGCAGTATGCCTGGCTCTTCCTCCATGTATGCTTTCAGTCCGGTGCCATAGATGGTTGAAACTCTTGTCAGGCTAAGAATTTGTTAAAGGGGCACAAACTGCCAGGCTGCGTGGTCTGGTTGCAGTCATCTGGCATTAGTACGGGGGGGATGCTGGTTTTGGCTAACTCAGTAGGTGGTGGGTAAATTCTTCATACTGTGCCATCAGTATGACCATCATGCACCATCTGCAGTAAAGACTGCCTGAGTTCCCCTTCTGTGAGGTGCAGATGTCGCTGTCACCGTTAGGGCTTCTTAAGCTGTTCCCTCCAGTGCTGCCTCATCTCTAGCCTTGCTCTCAAAAATGGAAGCACCAGCATAGGCTAGTTTGCTGTCACTTTCACTGTTACGCTGCCATGGGAGAAATTTGTCTCCTCATAAACCGAATTTTAGTATTAGCAGGAATCATCTTGCCTTGGTCCTTCCAAACTGTACTGGCTTTGCCATGCCACACTTTGGTTAGGGTGGTACGTTCAGCATGTTACCGTGACTTGAAGCATCCAGAGAGAACCAATCTGCTTGGTACCAGCCTGGCACATACTGTTAGTCAGTTTTCTGAACACAATTGTATGTTAAGCCTTATGTTTACATCTCAATCAATGTCGTTTATTGTCCCCCCCCCCCTTTTTTTTTTAAATACAAAAGAGTTAGCATTTCTGCTGACTTCAGCTCCCGCTGGAGCTGATTGAGCTAGTATTTCTGAAACCTTCTGTTTGTGGTTTCTGTAAAGTTGAAAGTAGTTTTTGGTGCTGATCATGGTGTTTCTAGCCTAAAATTTCATCCCAGTTTCACCTGTACCAGACAACCCTTCTTGAGTTTACCTAGTCACCTCCAAAATTAAAAAGAAAGCCCTATTTGTGAAGTTTTCTGAATTCTGAATGGTCTCTGATATTTCTGCTACAGTAAATATTTTTTTGCTCTACTTTTTGGAGTGAGTGTTTAGTATGGGACTCAAAGCATCAAAAACATTTGGCTTATTGAACTGTAACTTGTTTTCTACCAGGCCTGTAAACTCCTTGCTGTTAAACTGTAGTAAACTCTTAAGCATTGGGATTGAAATTTTTCATGCCAGCTGCCTTGTTTGTTTAGTTGTTGTCTAATCAAAATGTTTAGGGTTCTTTTAAAGAAAAAAATTGTGGAAAAAATATTGTCAGTTGCATAACCCCTTCAACTACAGCATCATGGGCTTCGCAGAGTAGATTTGGCAGGAGTCTGCATTTTTAAAGGAATTTTTTTTTTCTGCTTCTATTTTATTCTTGCCAGGTTTGGAAGTCTTTGAAAAGTATGTGCCAGTAATGAAATTCTGAAAGCTTACCTGTCATCTCTGTGCAACTAGACAGCTGATGTCCCATCCTTGCTGAGCAAGCAAGAAAGTTGCATCCCGGGGCTATTGGGAGCTCAGACAGACTTTCCTGAGCGTTTCCCTCTTGGTGCAGGCTGCGGTTAAATTGCACCCTGAAACAGAAACGAGAGCTTCTCCTTCCGAAGCACGAAGTGACCACCGCCGCTCCTGCAGCGTGGCAGAGGGAGCGTTGCTTAAATGGAGATGAAATACAGCCAGGCTGTGTCAGGAAGCAGGGGGAGAGAGGACGAGGCGGCAGGGGCTGGGCTGTGGGCCCGGTGGCTTGAGGCGGGAAATGGAGGGAGGCTGCCTCAGCAGACAGGAACCTGGCTGGAGGGTGCTGTGGCTGCTCGGAGGTGCCTGGGGGCTGAGACGTGCCAAAGCTGGGCTGTGCAGGAGGGTTAAGGTAAAGAGTTACCACTGGGGGAAAGGGGAACACCCGGGAGCAGTCCCTGTGAGGCACAGTGAGGGACTCAGGCTGCTGAGCGCTCTCACCTGTGGGCAAGCCCACTTGGGGTAGCATGGCGTGGGTGCTTGTCTCTGTCTTCCTCACTTCCCCTTGCGAGATGTCAGAGCCGAGACCCCTGAGCAGATGCATGCAACTTTCTGTTTTTGTGGTCTAAGGTTCGGTGTCGAGTTCCCCTGCTTCTTAGCGTTTGCTTTGGCCATTGGAGGTTTCTGAACCTCTTTTTTTAGGTCCACAACCCTCATCCCTCTCTGGTTTCTACAAGGAGCTACACAAGCATGGCAGAGGGATCCCCAGGAAAGCCTAAATTTTGCCTCTGGAGCAGGGACTGAGTACCAGGTTTTGCACTTTGATTACTGCTTGTCTGCATAACGTGAGCACTGCTACTGCATTTGTGCTTTGAGTTCTTTCATGCAGAGATAAGTGTCTGTTGGCACTGAAGTGGAGAGAGTGTTTATACTTTTTGTCTGGTAAAATGTTCATGTGTACCTTATTTGAGCTCTGATTATATTTATTTTTTTACACTGCTTTTGCAGTTTTGGGAAAACATGTTATTATTAGTAGACCTGCACCTGAGACACAATTTAATTGGGATCAAAGTTATCCCAAACAAGAATGTTTAAGGTACAGATTAGTCTTGAGTTTTTTTTTTTTTAATTTCTTCAAAGGATTTTGATTAAAATTTTATTTTACGGATTTTGTAGTGTGGGTTTTGTTAGTTCCATACAGAAGGCAATGAATACAAATTGTGTGATCTAATGGCTCAGCCAGTTGAAATTCCAGTTGAGCTACCACGTGAGACAGCAGTTTCATTGATCTCATGCGTGGATCCTGCCGACCTCTAAAATGCCAATTCTTTATCCACTGCTGCATCATTTCAAGCTATCTTTGGTAAAGCCTCGAGGCTTTGTCAGGGCTTTTGTTAGGAACCATATGTATACCTAAAAATCATGGTCCTGGAGAGTTTGCCATCCGAACTGAGACAGGCACAGCAAGTGACTTAACACACATGAGTGGAGGGAAGAGAAGAGAACAGGTGTGCCATATATTCCTCTACAGGCAAAGCTTCTCCTCAAAACCAACATAGCTTCATCCCAGCATCAGTCAAATGATTTGCTCTGATAACTTTCACTGAAAAGCTGCTCAAGAACCAAAGTCTTTAGCAGTTAAACCCCTGTAATTTTGAGTTTATATTTATTCATGCCCATACTAGTGACAGGACAAGGGGCAATGGTTTTAAACTGAAGGAGGGTGGATTTAAATTGGATATAAGGAAGAAATTTTTCACTATTAGTGTGGTGAGGCCCTGGAACAGGTTGCCCAGAGAAGCTGTGGATGCCCCATCCCTGAAGTGTTCAAGGCCAGGCTGGATGGGGCTGTGGGCAGCCTGACCCAGTGGGAGGTGTCCCTGCCCATGGCAGAGGGGTTGGAGCCAGATGATCCTTAAGGTCCCTTCCAACCCAAACCGTTCTGATTCCATGATTAACAAGTGCCCATGATTCTTCTTTGTTCTCAGGTTTAAAGCACTGTTTTTTTCTAATTTTGGCTTAGACAGCTCCTGGTATTTTTGCATGAAAAAGCAAAGCTTTTACCTTTTGAGCATGTTTTTACAGTGGAGTTGTTGTTGCAAGTGTGCCTCTGTAGAGATACCTGAAATACCTTTGAGCTCACTAGCTGACAGGCTGTTAGCAGCACGGTAACCACAGTGTAAAGGTCAGTGCAAGCTAACCAGTGTAATGTTCAAGTAGTTTCTTGGGTGGAATTTGCTGTTTGTGCTGTGTGCAATGCTTGCCTAGCTGCACTGCCAGCTGCTCCCAGGATTTTGAGGATGCTGAAGAATCCCTGTTTTAGCTTTTTCCTCCCAAATAGCCCCCACGATTATGTGAGTATCCTAGCGTTTCTCTGCATTTGTCTGAGTTCATTTCCTCCCAGTGAGCTGGCCACCATCATTCACACTGTCCATAACTAAAACACTCCACGTGCCTCGATGATGTTGCTGATGTCATCCTGTCGCTGCCTGCAGCGTACGGTGTTTGGTTTTCATCAGCTTGCCTCCATCAAATGGCTTTGAGGATCCCAGACAAGGATCCCAGCCTGCTGAAGAGAGGGGGCAGGCTGTTCCTTTCCTGGGAGCTGTGGTCGTGGCCAGGCAGATGAGATGCTCTGTGAGCAGTCGGTCAGTCACTGAAGCAGGAGGAGACTGTAGTGGGGGGCATGGAGGCTGTCCTGAAAAGGGACTGTGTAGAGTTTGTTGCAGTCCAGAAAGTCACTGAAGAGTCAAGTCCAGAAGAAGAGACATGCCCTTGGGAGGGCTTCAGTGGGCAAGGGGAGCCTAGGGTATAGGCTATTTCTATTTCTATTTCTATTTCTACTTTTCTTCCCTACTCTGAGTCTTCTAGGTTTTTTTAATTATTTTTATTTTATTTTTTTTTCTGATAGAACCTAGCCTTCCTGAGCTTGAAGACTTAAATCTTCTAAAGAAAACTTGTGGTTCTTTAGAAGGCTCATTTTAATGTGATCCACCTCAAAGCTTTGGCCAACCTCAGGGCCCTTCTCCAAAACAGTTCTGAAAGCATTATCAGTTGCATTTGCCTCTTCTCATGACTGCAATTTCCTGGTCTTGTGACCATAACATGCTGATAGTTTGGAAACACCCTGCACTGTAGCAGTTCTTACAGGCACTGCATCTCATGCTGTTAAACCTTGTCTTATGTACATTGTCATGCTCTTCTTTCTCTATTATGCTCCGCTTCATGTTCTTGAAGACCAGTCTGAAGGAACATCTTCAGTAAGTAGCTTTCTGCCTGTTAATTTCCACTTACTCTTGTTTCCCCTTTAGCTAGTTCATCTGATTTATACTTTTTATACTTTTGCTGACTTTTTCCACTTTTTCCAGAGTAGTCTATGTGGTGCTTTGGCAAATGGTTTATTAAAATCCAGATAGATTATATTTAAAGCATTTTTCATGGGAATAAAATAGATAAGAAGGATTTTGGACTTGTGTGACGTGATCTGTCTTCTGTAATTCATTTCATCTCCTTTTGTTTTTCTGTTCTTTCCTCAAGATTTGTGTGAAAGTTTTGTATGTTATCTGTAGATGACTGATGTGTCTATACTACCAAAATGACTTTCTTCCCTCTGTCTTTCTTCTCAAGTGTAGGCACCATATTTGGCTTTCTTCAGTCATGTGGTACTCCCTCATTTGATGGATTTATTTAATATCCATGCTATCAGACTTGCAATTTCATGTACCAGTTCTTTCAGTGTTCTGTGATTAAGATTATTCTGCTACCCAGAGTTGACAGCAATAAACTCTTGGATTTTACTTCCATCTCAGTAATTTCTGTCTCTGAGAACTCATTCTTATTAGCTGTCATGTGTCTGGTCCACTGTTCAGTATCAGGGCTTTTTTTTTTTTTTTTTTTTTTTTTTGTAAATGAGTGGAAATAGTAATTTATTCTGGGAGCTAAAACTACATTTCATGTGAGTTCTTCCCTACTGTGGTTAAAAACTTCATGCTTCTTTCATGTGCTGTTTTTTTTTTTTTTTTTTTGTAAATGAGTGGAAATAGTAATTTATTCTGGGAGCTAAAACTACATTTCATGTGAGTTCTTCCCTACTGTGGTTAAAAACTTCATGCTTCTTTCATGTGCTGTTTTTTTTTTTTTTTTTTTGTAAATGAGTGGAAATAGTAATTTATTCTGGGAGCTAAAACTACATTTCATGTGAGTTCTACCCTACTGTGGTTAAAAACTTCATGCTTCTTTCATGTGCTGTTTTTTTTTTTTTCTTTAAATATGGCTAAAAGATTGTCTCATACTCTATTCATACTCTATCTATTCTTTTTACAGTCTTTCTGGTTCATTTTCAGTGACACTGCCTTCATCTCTATATCTCTTGAACTCTGAGGACTTAGGTGCTTGTGAATTTTAGGACACTAGATGAATTCAGCAGTTACCTTCTTCCATGCATAAATTCTCTTTTTACTGTTTCCCCTTCTCTTGAAGTACATACACAGCTGGGGCAGGAACCTTCTCTTATAAAACTTTTCTTCCTTTGGATTGAGTAGCTCTGGCACTGCTTCCTTCAAGAAATTCAACTTCAGTTCACGTACTTCATGGAGCGTCTCCACTTTTTTAATGAATTTGTGGCAGTAAAGGAAATGGTTGTGGGAGAGCAGACTGATAATGGGGGTTCTCTTGTAAATAACAAAGAAGACAATGAGAGCAAGTGCATGCACCTCTGTAAAAAGTACTGTGGACTGCAGACAGATCTTCTCGTTAATCCAAAGCTATATACTTCTGTTGGAATTTGCTCTTTTGTGACCTACAGAGGTAGAGGCCCCATATTTCAGAATTACTCAGGCTCCTCATGGGGCAGATCACAAAATCAGAATTTTAGAGTGTTTCTGTGGAAGAATGTGAATGCATTGATCTACCTTTTTGTTTTGTTTGCTTGTTTTTAGAAGTCTGGCAACTAGAGGCTTTGCAGACTTTTAATGTCAACTTTTTCTTTCTGAGGAAACTTCATGTGCAAAGAATGATCTGATCTTGGAGTGGGTGCGGAAGAAGCATGCCTTTTCAAAAATGTTAGCTGGCTCTAGTTGCTCCATGCCAAGGACTTAGCTATACAGTGAAAGCTAAATTACTCTAAACTGCACCAGTTTAATTCTGTGTGGACAACTCATGGACCTTTGGTTACCTTCTGCAAGCAAATTAAAACCGCAAAGCAGCAGGGAGATGTTTTTAGTTTCCATGTGGTGTTTCTGTGGAAACACAGAAGTTAAGAAAGGGTACCTTGCTTGAAAGGGCACAGAAACAATTGCAAGTGGGATGCAGCAGTTGCAAGCTTTACCAAGAGGTCTGTGCCTGCTGCTGTGTGAGATGTGTTCACTGTGAACCATCCATGTGACAAACTGCAGCCCGCTGGAGGAAGAGGATGAGGGCTGTACCATAGTAGCCTGATCATGAGTCAGCTCTCCAGCCTGGTTTGCTGTTTCCAGCATCACTCATGGTCTGCCAGTTGGCCTCTCTTCTCCTCCAGAGAGGGATGGAGGAAGATTATAATTGGAGGTGGGCAGTTACTGCTTATTGTGAGAGAAGGTCGGGAAAACAGGAGACAGTGCTGAGCCATGGGAGGAAAGGGACTGTATCTTGTGTTCAGGCATAGGAATACAGTTAGGTTTCAGCTATCAGTGTGTAATTTGTCCAGACTACAAAACAAGACGGCAGGGCTGGCCTTGCCCCGTTCTGGCGGGGTTTGGTAGCTCCACTGCTCTGCGATTCAGAACTGTGCTGTTCCCGAGTCATCTCAGCAGTACTGTGGTTTCTAGACGTTGCCTGGTCTTGTCAGCGCTGATAGTGCCAAGCTGGGTCTATGAAGTGCTGCTTGAGTTTGTAGGGAGTTTCTCAGGTTGGGGCACCTGAAACAAGTCCCGATTTTCATGCTCTGCTAATGCTGACTTAGCCAGTCTTCCCAGGACTGGAGTGCTGAAGAATTCTGTGCAGATCCACGTATGTCTTTGCAAGCATCAGTACAGGTCTGATAGGACCAAATCAGGGCAGGAGACTAGTCCCTGTGAACCTGAGCTGACTCCACATGTATCGTGCTTTTGCTCAGAAAGCTACACTGTTTTCCATAATACCTTATGAAGGTTCAGGTATCTTAACCTCAATTTTGTTGCAGAAAATGGAGATTAGTTCCAAAAGTAACTGGCTGGGGAAAGCAGAGTTCCCAGACCAAACAGCGCCTGCTGTAACACAAACACGAGTTGAATTAGCTGGAGCTGCATCTGCAGCAGGTGGCTGTTTAGTCTTACCAAGATTCAGTGTGTGTGTGATTCTTTTTTAAGATGACATTTAATATGTTTATGGAAGAAGTCTTCTGACAGCTAGAGGTGAGCCTATAGCAAGAGCTTTAAGATACGTGTTTTTAGCTGTCTGTTTTCTTAGGATTCAGGAAGGGAATAGTTTGATTATGTCTGTCTCTACCCTGGTCATGTTATACAAATGCAAGGTAGTCTTCAGGCATTCTGCCGCTTACTTCTGGGGAGCTGGCAGAACTTAATGGAATGTCTCCTTTTTTCAGTGTAGATGCAATCTGCTTTCTTCTTATTTTCAGCATTGTCTGAGAAAGCACATCTAACTAGCTCCCTGCTGTTGCAGGTACCCCGTACCCACTGGCAGTACCCTTGATCGCTGACTGTTCCTGTTTCACACTAGATTTATGTCTTCCATTGTTCTGCTTTACATCTGAAGATTGTTGTAGGACGACAGGAAAGTTTGCATCTGTGGTAAATGCGGGCATGAAGAATACGTGATTTGTGGATGCAAAAAGAATGCAGCTACTTGTTTTCAATTTGATCGTTAAAACACAGTCTCAGCATGTAATACACACTTGAGACATACCCCTCTAAACATGAGTTGAAGTCATTGCTAAATTGTTGTATTTGTTTTCTTCTGTTCTATCAATACTGACTCAGCTTCATGTGGACTGAATTTTAGCCACCCTGCTTAGCAATTAGCTGTTCCCCCGGATGATTCAGTCAGACATGTAAGAGAGAACACGATGAGAAATTGCCACTGAGAGTGTTATAGTACACATCTTCTTCATGTATGTATTGACAGAAATGGACGTCCACGAAGAAATCTCCATGTAAGAGCTCTAAGCTGAAAATGTTTCCTTTACAGGTGCCTGTAACTATCACTTGCTGTGAAGAGAGAGAGATGAAGCAGCTGCAATGCTGTCAATTTTAGAGACTTAAAATATGGAAATGGAAGACAACTACTAGATTTTGAAATCTGTATAGTTGTTCTTCTGTTGGTTGGAGGAAATGGTGGAGCAGTTTTGTAAACACTAGCAAGGCTCAGATTCTGGAGTGGCATTGGATTTGATAAAACCCTTATCAGAAATCTTGCAGTTAACTGCAGGATTCAATAGAACTGTGAAGTTGATCATGTAAAAGATATTTAACAGGCTGGAAAGGATGGGCAGCAATATTTTTTCTCTTTCATTAGAAAAGAATCAACAGCAGGATGCAGAACTTATTGTTTTGCAATTTAGAAGTTTTAGGCTATGTTAACAAATTAGAAGATTAAATTACAGGAGTACTTTGATTGCAAAAAAACCCAAACCAACTAAGAAAAGATGGTACTGTAGGATATTATAAATTCCTTTGTCTGAAATATCACTTTGAAATATAAACGGTATAATTTGTGAATGAGAAGCTGCCGAGTTGTATTTATATTAGTGTGAGAATTTAATTTCTCTTCCAGTTTTGTTTACTGGAGGCCATCACAGTTTATATAAGCAGTTAAGTGTGTGTGATAATGAGTAAGAGGGTGACCGTTGTTGGTGTATATGTATGGAATCTCTTAGAGCTATTAGTTTGAATGCTTTAGGTTTATTATTAAAAATGCAGAATTAGATTTTCACTTAAATAGATAACAAACAACCTCAAGGAAATAAAATATTTTACAATGTATTAATATCTTATGGATGCTTAAACTGAAACTTGCAAACAAGTGTGATTTTTTTTTTAGTCTGATTTGCTCTTAGTTAAGTCTCTGCTCTGTAATGTTTAGATTGCCAGAGACCACAGGGAATATCTTTCTCCACTGAAATTAAAATTGAATAGGGACATGTTTATGTTATATCTTTGAAAGCCAGTCTTTGAAAGCATGCAAGAGAGCCCCCTTCAGCAAGAGATATGCTGTGGGCAAATGTAGTGTATATTGATATAAGAACATGTTTTTAATGAAGAAAGCTTATAGACCAAAGTTTGACAACAGCAGAGAGAACTGAAATTACAATTTCTTAGGCAAATGCACTAACCTAAAATCTGTATAATTGATCATGACATAAGCACAATAAAATAACGGTAAAGAATCACAAAATCTCATCAAACAAATGTTCTGAAATGGTTAGAGTGAAAAGGGATTGTGTGAAGCAGAGTGGATCATTATTCAGACATCTGTGATCTCTCCAGCACAAACTCTGGTCTGTGCTGCCATTGAGGTCAGCATTGCTTAGCCTTTTACAGTCTCACTGCTGCAAACGCACTTGAGAAATTTATGGTTACATTGCAAAGGTGACCAGGTTATAAGTTCATTAAGTGCAATTTCACCCCCTGCCCATCCCTAAGAGCTAAAACCAAGGGTTTTCTTTCTGGCACTAATTTGAGAGAGCTGATTCTGTTTTGCTGCTCCTTAACATGCCCAAAGCTCTGTGTTGCTGTTGTGTGAGCAGTTTCCCTTTCCTGGCCTGCTCTAATTCCTTCTGGGTGATGCCCACACCATTTAACTTCTGCCCAAGATTTGAGAGTCCGGATACTATTCAGCCTGGTTTCTTTCCAAAACTCTGTGGTGTTCTTGCACCTGAATGCTGTTCCGCATTGTGATGGGTGTCCACAGGAAGGGTTTGATGGTGGTGGGAGCTGCAGCCGTGGCTTCTGAGAAGAGGCTGGGGCTGCCCCTTGCTTGACGCAGCTGGATCCAGCCAGCTCCAGTGGTCCCACCATAGGGCATGGCTGGGCCCCTCAGCTACGGCTGTAGTGCTTCTGTAAAAACGTGTTTAAAAAGAGCAAAAAATGCCGGACAGAGAGAGAGGAGGAGGAAAAACGAGTGAGAAACAACAGAGAAAACTGAGATTGGAGAAGAAGAAAGAGGAGGAGGACATGTTTCATGGTGCCTGAGCAGATATTCACCGCAGCTGGTGGAGGAGCCCATGCTGGAGCCAAAATTTTTCCAGGACTGCAGCCCCTGGGGAGAGCCCACGCTGGAGCAGGGAAGGTGTGAGAGTGAAGGAGCCACAGAGAGGAAGTGCTACGTACTGACTGCAACACCCTGCTGCTCCCCCTGCACCGCTTGGGGCTGGTGGGGCAGAGGAGCCTGAGTGAAGTGGAGATCGGGAAAGGAGGGAGGAAAGGTGTTGCTTTAATGCTTGTTTCTCTTGGCAATAAACTGAATGAATTTTCCCCAAGTCAGGTCTGTCTTGCCTGTAATTGGTAGATTTTGTTGGTTTGTGACAAAGGACCTCTAGCAATTAAAAATGTCTGTTTTAACATTGCACTGACTTCAGTGAGCTTATGGATGGCATTAACTGTACAAGTATCTGTTTGCATGATTTGGACTTTGATTTTAAGAGCTATTTCTCATAGTTTTAGTATAAAGCAGGATGAGACATTAGGGATGTTTGCAACGCGAAACAGATGGTTGTTGCTTTGGAGGAAGCTAGTCAGAGAATTGCAACTCAGACTAATTAAGCAGTTGACAGGTTGAGTCTCTCATCTTTTCTGAGCAATCTGCAGCAAAATTTAAAACCTTAATCCTGGAAATAGTTAATTATAAGCATCATTTTGGCCATGCAAGTTGCTTCATTGAAATGAATGGGATTTCTCCAGTGAGCAGTTACTTGTGCTGAAGTGTTTCAGGTTTTGCATCTTTAATCTGTGAAGATCTAGTGTAAGGTATTTGAAGCTCAGGCATGTCAAAGCCATAGTCCCGAGAGAGATGTAGACACTTACTTAACCCCCACAAACTTGAGCGGCGCAAGCCCACTTTGATGCTAGTATCTAGACGGTGCACCACAGAGGTCTAGTCAGTAGGCAGCTCTTGAGGTTCTGCCCTTAAGTGCTGAATATGCAGGTTGTTCAAAAGTAGTTCTGGTTCTAGCAGGACTTTCAGAGGCACGAGGACAGGTCAGTTATCTAACCACCAGGTATTTGAAAAGAGGATAGGCATTTCAATTACTAAAAATGCTTTTAATATCTACAGGGGGCCTCTAGTGAGTTCAGTTGAAAGTTTGAAATGAGATTAAACCTAGGTGACTTTCAGCATTTTAGGACATTTGACTTTGAGAAGGATTTTGAAACATCTCCCAAAATGTTTGTTGAGTCAGAAGTGTTGCTTCAGTTTTGGGCAGGGGAAGGTGGTTTGTTCCTAGCAGGAAGCAATTACAGTATAGAAGAAGGATGAAAAGACACGAACTTGTCTTTTCTGTTCTCCTTTGCCTTTGAAAAGTGTAGGTGTATCTATTAAAATACATCAGGTTTTATCTTCCTCATTTTGAAACCTACAAATTTAAAGTAGTGGCACTTAAACCTTTTGCTCCTAGTTTCAGTTCCAGAAATACTTGTTTGAAGGACCATGTACTTGTACCTCTTTCTCCTTCATGTTTCTGAGGACAGAATGACAGTAACACTTAATATTTTCCATCCATATGAGGAAAGTTCATCATTTCTATCCCTCATATTATGGATGATCATGAATAAAGTGGAGGTTGAAGTTTGCTGAATTATAACTTGCATGAGTTTGTTGATATGATTTGCAGTGGATAAAAAAAAGGCCACTTTTCATTGTTGTGTGCTTTTGTAGAAAAGATGTAATATAGTTTGTGTGCCATTACTCTGAAAAATATGGGGAAAACTGGATTTTCTGTCCTCTCACAGTATGTGTAAAATAAAAACAACCCATTAAAATTAGCGTGCAGTGATATATATTCAAATTTACATAAAGGTTTTGTTTTGAATAGGTGCAGTTCAAATTGTCTCTAGGAACAGAAAAACTTTTAATATGTGGTTTCTGTTCACCTGGGTTGCTTTTTATTAATAGGTTGTTGCTTAACACTATAATTCACACTTCATTTATATAACACTGTCAGATGTTCTGCAGTGCTTTCCAGTTTAACAAAAGAAAATTTAAGGTATTGCTACAGGACTGGTATCTGTCTCTAGAGCAAGTAGGTGAGAATTGCTGCATAGATGTATCTCTTCAAAATACCCAGCCTCTTGCTGAAGCGAGGACGTATTTGATAAAATTATACATTTCTTCACCTTACTTTTGTTTTTATAAATGTCTGTTCCTTGCTGGTTAGGTTTTCTAAATGTAAGATGTAGGAAATTGAACAGATGTTTGGAGAACTACTTACCTATCTCATGGAAGAAATGCATAAAGTGGTATTTTCATTGTTATAATGAAACTATCATTACATTTGCTTGTGAGGTTTGAATTGGGTTCTTAACAGAAGCATGTTCAACAGGCACAAAATATTAAATGGCATAAAACATCATGTGATGTTCGGATAATGAAAAATGTATCACTTACCAGTGTTTGCATTATTCAGAGTTATACACATACAAGTGTCTGCTCTAATCCCTCGCCAGTATGTTGTCTTGGTAACCAGTTACCTGCACACCTGCTCAGCTTCTGCAAGTAAGAGAAAATGGATGGTTATTGGCCACAAATATATTGAAATGGAGTATAAAAATCTAGCACAATATTAATATTTAATAAGGCTGTGCCTTCTAACTTCAGTGTTTAGTCTCTAGCAGCAAGTTTTATATTTGAACAAAAAGAGGTTTGACATCATTCATGTTACTTCTTTCTGCAAAGCAGGGAGAAGTCAAATTCAAATTCCCGTCTAAAGATCCTATAGCACAAAGGAAGAATATCAGCAGTGAGCGTATTACAGTAGTAGTGTGCTATGCTAGTGACAGTCTGCTGAGTGAATATTTTGGAGCAATTAATAACTATTGTGGAATTTGTCCCTTTTCAAAACAGTTCCTGTTTGTAACTGAACTAAATTATAGGTCAGTTCCATAAAGGTACTGACCTGAGAACCAGAAATTGGAGGACTAGTGTTGAGGGGAGAAGGAAAAATGCTGGTAGGTCTGGCCCAGAAAATGTCCTCTGCTTTGGCTGAACTTCACTGGCAGATCTTTACTTTAACTTGAAATAATTTCTCCTGGTGTAAATACTATGCTTACCTGAACCCCAAGATCACTGGAACTTCAGGAGGTGGTAAAGAAGGCATAAAAGCTTGCATGGGCTTTTTGTTCTTTAAATTTCAGCTTTATGAATAACTGCTAGAAAAATGTGATTTTTGACTGACCAGTATTTCATAACTGGATCTAGAAAAATTTAAAGAAAGCGAAAAGGTGAGTAAAATACCTAAACAGGTGAGAACAGATACCCAAACAGTCTTTCAGCACAGAAGGACCCGGTGCACAACAGCAGCCAGAAGTAAGCCAGAAAAGCGATGGGATTGCGGTATGTATGATGCTGTCTGCAAACTGAGTATATCCTTCTAAGAAATATCTTCCTAGTGCATGGACAGAGTGAGCTTGCACTTACTGACTGCTGTGGCTGTAAAACTTTGGTGGGAATTATATGTATATATACATATCTATAGCCACAGATGACAAATTAAGCGTCATCAAAATGCTGAAAAGGGCAACTACTTGAAGTTAGCCAGAATGCTTATTTAGATTACATACAGTCTACTGGCTATGGTAATGCACGACACTCCAGTATTTCCTAACTTGAGGATACTCTAGATGTCCATTGATACGGTATTTATTATACACAGTTGTGAAGGTATAGAGGAGGCCTGGGAAAGATTTTGATGCACAGGACTGCATTAGTTTAGAACAATTTCTCCTCATGGTACAAAAATGGGATGCGTTCATGGCCTTGTTTATTGTTTCAGTTTTGTTCTAAAATATTAATCATTATGAAATGAAGAATTACATGGAGTTAGAAGACCAGCTTTTTTTAAAAAGCAGACTGAACCTGTTTACGTTAAGGTGCAAGTCTGCAGCTGGCTTGAAAAATGCCCTTTACGTCATTTGGTTTTGTAATGCAGGGTCTTGCATAAATTTCTGGTGGAAAGAATTGAACTGTGTGACCTGTAAACTGGAATTCAGCTTCCAAAAAAAGGCAGGATATTTATTTTCTAAATTATGTGTAAACATCTTGCATTCAAAGCTGGTTTTAATATTATTGTTTCTGCTCATGTTTCAGTAGCCTTGACAGCATGCTAGATACTGCCCACGCAGAGGAAGACAGTTCCATTGCGCGAATGTATAGATCCCATTGTTTTTGCCATCTATCTTGTGCAAATGAATCACCAAGAAAGAGTTTCAAACTTTATATTTACTCCTGTGCTTGCTCAGAAGTTTTTACAAGATCTGTGATCTAAGATGAGCTGGATCTTTTTTTTAGGATTGTATGGGGTGTATGTGTGTAATTTGTATACATAAAAAAATATAAAAGCTGAGTCCAGTAGATTTCACATTACAAAGGCCAGCTATTAATGCAAGTCTCTAAGGGTGAATCTAATGTTGTTGTACTGGTGGTTCTGAAGGCTGGGGGTCATAATAGTTTTATATGAATTGTGATTTTCTTTCCTTTTGTAATTCTCTTATACTGTAGAAGTGTTCTTGTTAAGATATACTGCTTTTAGCGTTAGCTTAATAGGTTTGGACAATTGAAAGGACAGTTTTGATTGTGTTGTGCTTTATGGGTTTTGTGGTAACAAAGATTCTGTTAAATTTCAGGTTTATACCTCAGGATAATCAGATTGAAGTGTTTTTTGCTTTCACAGGAGTATGAACTTAATAAAATGACAATATTTTGAAGTATAAATTCAAACCCTATAGTTCAGAAGTATGAGAAACCATTGCTCTTACTTTTAGATTGGTTATACCATCTCAGCTACGCGGAAAAGGTATGTGCAACAGTGAATCTAGTTAACATTACGTGGTTACTCATCCTGCTCTGTCATCTTACGTTTCCTATTCTGTCGAGGATGCTGGAATAATAGAGTTAGTATGTCAAATGCTAAATAAAATATCTGTGAGTCTTGGGAAATTTAATTCTGTTTCTTCTGACTTTAAAATGATTAAAGCTGTGGATTCTAAAATTAGAGGAATTATTTTGGATTGCTTAAGGTTTGAGTTGGGAAGAGTGGCTGATACGCCCGGTGGGGGCACTGCCATCCAGAGGGCCCCGGACAGGCAGAAGAAGCGGGCCCACAGGAGCCCCACGCTGTTCAACACTGGCACCCGCCAAGGCCCGCACCGGGGCAGGAACCTCCCCGGGCACCAGCGCAGGCTGGGAAGCAGCGCTGCAGAGAAGGCCCTGGGGTCCCGAAGGACGAGCCGACCGCGTGCCCTCGCGGCAAAGGCCAACAGCCTCCTGGGCTGCACGAGGCAGAGCCTTGCCAGCAGGTCGAGGGAGGTGAGCCTTCCCCTCTGCTCAGCCCGGGCGAGGCACAGCTGGAGTGCTGGGGCTCCCCAGTGCAACAGAGGCATGGACATACAGGACCGAGTCCCAGGAGGGGCCATGAAGATGATGAAGGGCTTGCATCGATGCACAAGGAGAGGCTGAGAGCTGGGAGTGTTCAGCCTGGAGAAGAGAAGCTTGGGGGCTCTTGTGAAAATATGTGTAAATGCCGGATGGGGGGAGTAAAGAAGATGGAGCCAGGCTTTTCTCAGCAGGGCCCAGTGACAGCATGAGAGGCAATGGGCACTAACTGAAATACAGGAAATTCTGTTGGAACGCACACAAATTTGTTTTGTAAGGGTAATGAACACTGGTCCAGGCTGCTCAGAGAGCTTGTGGCACTGCTGTCCTTGGAGACACTCAAAACGCAACTGGGGACAGCCCTGAGCAACTTGCTGTAAATGACCCTGCCTTGAGCAGGGTTGTTGAACCATGTGACCTCCAGAGGTCCCTTCCAGCATCAGTGCTTTTGTGAAATTAGTCAGAAAGGCACTGGCAATTGTTTGTATCTGTTGTTTACTCTTTCATCTTGTCGAAGTGTAAGCAGTTTGTTGCTCATGTTAATGAACTGGTGGCAGTCACTGTTAATGTAACACTGGTGTCCGAAGGTTATGTTTAGAGACATGCATGTACACTATCAAATGCCTGTTTCCAAAATGTATTTGGATGATGCACCTAGACTCCAAGGTCCTTTCATTCCTAAAAGATGAATGTGTACTTGCTTTGTTGTGCTAGGTAAGGGCCTCAGAAACAAATTCTTTAGCACAATGAAATAAATTCCTTCATGTGCACATCCATGGCACACAAAAAGCCCAGTGGTGTAGCATGTGGCTACTTTGGGAATACGTGTGTGTCTACCTCCCTCAGCTTTGCAAAATTCTGGTTGTTGTCACTAGAGGACATTATAAATTCCCTTCCACCAGCACGCTGTCTATCTGCTGAGTAGAGTAGGTAGGCAGGGTTTCAGAGACAGCCAGCATGAGGAAGGGAGGAGATCGTCTGAGGGGCTTTTTTAATATGTTCTCCTCTTTATTTATTTTCTTTGCCTGTATCTTTAATTCAAATGTGAAAGCTTGTGAAAATGTTTTTCAGTTATAAACTGCTGATGCCAAGAGTCAGATCAAAAGATAAAGTGAAATAAAGTGAAGTATTTAAGAGCTGTATTTTCAGAACCAGCCTCTGTGTGTATGTTTCATCTTGAGCCTGTAAGCAGCAGCAGCTGTGAGGGAGAGGGGATATGAACATTATTATTTTAGTGTACAAACCTCGTTTTGAACAAACCCTTTCTTGCAGATGTGTTTCTGGGCACAAGCAGATAATCTCATTGTGAAGTGTTAGCACCAGTTTATTATGCAGGATTGTTGTTGACAGTGCACTATGAAAAGGAGCAATTTGCTTGTGTAACAATAGAATAAAATGCTTTCAAGTTAAAGGAAAAAAAAACAAAAACCAACAAACCAAACCAACCACCACCAGCACCACCACCACCAAAAAAAAAACCAAGAGAAACAAGAAGTCAACAACAAAACCCAAGTCATAACAACAGTCAGAAGTACACTGTCTAGAATGCTGCTTATGACAAAAATTAAGTAATTGTGTAGTGAGATGGAAGTCAGGTGTCCAGTTTTAAGAGGAAAGCTTATTTTCACTATGGTAGTTTTTGACGTACCAGGGTAAATGTAGAAGTGACTAACAGCTCCAAGTGGTCACTTCTGGCAAATCAAGATTAACTTGCTTCACACATCTCATTGCATTGCTGAGGATCACTTTCTGTATGGTTTTGCTCAGATTTTAGAGTACATTGTGATTATTTGAGCATTTCATTTGATCTATTTCTGGGCTTCTGAGCATATAAGCTCTAGAAGTACCTTCAGACGCATGTTGGTGCAGAAGAGAACTTCTGAAGTGATGTATAATGAGGACAAGTGTATCAGCATTACTTCTGCTTCTGATTGCATCTGTTCTGTGGTTGTACCTGCACCAGTAGCATGATGGAGGTTTTGGCAATTTCTGGTAGGTTTCATGTATGCTTTGCACTGACAGCTTTACCTGTAAAGAAGGTTCTAATCATGCTCTAACATAAAACCTTCCTGAAACAGTAAAGCTAAACTAGTGCTCTTAAATTTATTTTAATCCATGTGATAATATTTCTATTAATCAAAACTCTAAAGATGAAATTTGATGGCTGTGTATAGAAAACTGAGATATGGGAAGGGGAGGAACAGTCTGTATGCAATAATTTTGGTCAGCGGTTGCAGACAGCGATGCAGCTGAGAAGGTCAGATTTGACAGAACTGCCTCCATGCCTTTTTTACATTGGAGTAATTCATGTGAAGCAAATGTTGTCAGCAACATATTTAACCATATATTTAGATTTCTTTCCATTACCAAGACATTGGAGAGGTTGAGGTTGGTGGTAACTAGCAAATCAAAACAGCTTTTCAGTGGTGGCTGCACATCAGTTGATTTCTGCACAGGGTCTTGGTGCTGGAACATGTTCCCGAGGTGTGCAGCCATGATCTTCTCCCTGATGACTGAATGCTCCTCTGGCTTTGGAACCTTCCACCCCAAATCCAGGTAAGTGAGGGTGAAGCTGGTTTGGATCACAAAATCACAGAACCACAGAATAGCTGACGCTGGAAGGAACCTCTGGCAGTCATCTGATCCAACCCCCCTGGCTCAAGCAGGAACATCTATAGCAGGTTGCCCAGGACCGTGTCCACGTGGCTTTTGAAGATCTCCAAGGCAGGAGACTCCACCACCCCTCTGGGCAACCTGTGCCTGTGCTCCATCACCTCCACAGTAAAGAAGTTTTTCCTCATGTTCAGATGGTGTATTGGGTTTATGTGGTAAAGGTTTGGTAGCAGGGGGGCCCACTGCGGTGGCTTCTGTGAGAAGATTCCAGAAGCTGCCCCATGTTAGGTAAGAGCCAGCTCCAGCCGGCTCCAAAAGGGAC
>VXAL01007506.1:50574-94881 GCA_013399475.1 Chauna torquata | reverse complement strand
AACATCCAGGGCATCTTGTTTGAGAACGACTCTTGTCAAAGCAGTTTAATTTAATTTTATGAAAGTGGCAGGCCTTGTAGATGGCAGAGAAGCTGTAGATGAGGTGCATCTTACCTTAAACCCCTGGTCACTGTTTTGCATGCTGCACTGATCAACAAGCAAAAGATATACATGGTAGATGAAACAGCTGCAAGCTGAATCAACTGTTAGTTAGGAAACTTTGTACAGTAATCGCATGAAGCATCTGTGATTGAATAGGGGCCAATATTTCTGGAGGGTTTAGTCTGGGTCTGCCCAAAATACTTGCTTACTTTACAGGTAATAGCCAGGAATAATCAGCAAAAAGGATTTTGCAGGACAGGGTTAGGATGAACATGCCGGAGAAATAGTCTATAAAAGTTGGTTTAAATTTAGGAAGGACTATTGCAGTGTGCTACACTTTGGAATAATTAACTACACAAATAGAAGATGGAGGAACACCTGCTTAGACACAACTGAAAAAATGTTTATGGTAGCTGTACTGGATAACACACTAAATGTGAATCGACACTGTTCTGCTGTTTAAAAAAAAAAAAAGTAGTGTATCAACAGCATTCCATTACTTGTAAAAGGATCTTAACTGGACTGATGTATCAAGCTTGGGGCACTGGAATTCAAGAAGGATGGGATAAACAGCAGAATCAGGAAGGTAAGAATGTTAGTGCTAGAAAATGACATAATATAAGAGATTCAGATAGGAGATTTAGATAGTGTTTTTTTTTTTTTTTTTTAAGCCCAGTTGAAAAGGGAAATGAGTGACAGGGAACCTGCTAGATTTGTAAGAAGGTGTTGCAGAGGGGAAAAGGAGCGATTTTTAAGGCCGGTTACAACTGGGAGACCGGGAGATTCAGGTCAGATGTTAAGAAAGGACTCGATAGTGAGCAAGTGAAGTAACATCGTCCAAAGCCGGGGAGGTCTGTGGGATCTCAGTGTAACTTCTGCTACTGAGATTTACAGCAGCAGATGCGTGTAACAGGAGAGACTGATCCTGCCTTTGGACAGGGGGTGGAGTAAATGACCTTTTGACACCAGCTTGATGTGCTTGTTTTCTAGAAACCTTTTTTTTTTTAAAGGGTAAAATAAACAAAAATGAGTCACCAAAGATATTATAGAGCGGTATTCCTCAGTAATATCCAGTGTTGCCTTTTAATGAGAGATTGTTGCTGGGATTTCTCACTCATCTTTTTACCAAGTACTATCAATATTTTGATTGTTTTTTTTTTTTTTTCCCCAGGGAAAAATAGAACAGAAAAACACCCTAAATCATGAAGATTTCTTAATGGAAAAGAAATTACAAAAATGTCATTCATTTGGGAAATTTACTTGCTGAGTCCTTTGCTTGGTCTTTCTGTGTGGTATATCATATAGCATTTCACTCTAGTCTTGCAGAAAACAGTATAAAATAACAAAGTGGTGTTAGTTTTTTTTAGGAAGCAGTATTTTAGCTCATTTACATGATGGGAACTTTTTTTTTTATTTTAAGATTTCACTGGTTACTTTATTTCTGTTATCTAGCTAAATATTACTGCCTTTTTTTTTTTTTTTTTTTAAAAACTAGCCTCATACTGTTGGGATGTGTATCACTATGCTTAAAAAAGCTTTTTGGGTATTTTTTTAATTGACATTCCTCCTTTGTTTGCCTTTTTTGAAAAGGAAGTGCATTAGGGGAAGAAGACTGTAAATTTTACAATATTAGATGGCACGAGCATTTTTTCTGTAAAATGCATCCTTTTATCTAATTTTTTGCCTGCCTGCTTAAGGAAATGAGGCATATGCAATTATTCCATCTCTATGAGGGCTCTAATAGCTTATGGATCTGTTGGCCAATTCCAAGCAAGATCTTAATGTTATTGAGATCCCAAATGTATGAAAACTGATGGCAGGGAGTAGAGACCCATGCTAATGCCCCCACTGTGAAGAAGGAAGGGAGAACTCAGCTCTTATCACCTTTGTTTTCAGTATGTATTGGTACAAGGAGCTGTTTAGCACTGTTGGGGAGAAAAGGGAATGAGATAAGAGAACAGTGGTGGCAAGTCTAGGAATAAACTTGGACATATAGTGGTATGGCTCTAGAGATGCTGGGATGATATATGCAACTGTTAGGAATATGAAGAGAAACTGAAGATTGCAAAGGATGTGGGGCACCAGGCTTATCAGTTCAGCTGCTAAAAGAACTGTGAGTTTAAGAACTTCTTCTGTTTTTGAATTTGTTCCTTCTGTTGACTGAAATTCAGTTGTGGATGACCAGACATCAACTGGAAATTAATCCAAAAAAGCCTAAGGTAATGTTTATGAGCCTCTGATTATGCTGTGGTTGTATTAAAGAGACTTTCATAACATAGTATGGAAAATTTTGTGCCCTGCATTCCAGTTCACTTCTAAAATTATTCCAGGACACTATGACACTTCTGCAGTTGCAATTCCCATTTCTTCTAACCTTCCCTTTAAGAAATGTTAGTAATCACTCACTCAGTCTTCCATAAAAGACATTGAAGAACACCTGGAAAAAAAAATTAAAAATATTAAGGCATACGTTTGCAATCACATCACTTGTATAATTGCCAAGCCTTACAAACCCACAGACAAAATTAAGGTTAGAAATAAGACATAACACATTATTATCTATATCCAGCACATGTTATTAGGTAGATTGCACATCTGATCTGTCTGTTTAGCAACCCTTGTATTACAGGAATTTATATTCCTAAGAATATCCTAGGTGGAGATAACTATTCTTACAAAAATTAGTTGGAGGCGGGAAGAGGTCGAGTGAAAGAAGAGATCTAAGATATATCTCATATTTGCACATTGTTTCCATTCTATATCTTAAATATCAGATGAGACATCCTAAAAGTAGTAACAGGTGATCCACATTTGAAAAAGCACCTAAGATATTTTATGCATTAGTTTGTGGAGTGTTTAAACTTCATTTCGTATATGACTTAACAGAACTTCATCATCATACAGTTTTCTCACTTTTCTCCAAGATCAGTATGGTTCTACCCATTTACCAGATGGAGGAACAGATATGGAGATGCCAACTGCTATAGCTACGATTATGAATTGTTGCATGCTCTGCAACTCATCTGAATCTTAAGGTTTTTTTCTTTTGCTTTGTTGTGTAGTTGTTGTTAATACTCTCAGATTTTGAAGTACTGTAGTATCAGCTTGATGCAAGGAGTAGAAACATTGTTAATATGATACCATATTGAGAAATACGTTTGATCACATATAGCTGAATTGGTGCAGACAGATAATGCAAATTTCAGGCAAGAGATAATGCAGAAAGGTTTGGTAGTAAGAAATCGTTTATGAGATGCTGGCAAAGTTACTGTTCAGAATTAGTTGCTCCAACAGATCTGTGATAAATGCAGTGGTGGTTGTTGCAATTTCAATCAAAACCTTTTATTTAAGATCATGAGTGGTCCTTAATGAACCATTTGACTAGTTGATGCCCAATATTAAGCTAGAAAAACTCATCAGAGACTTGCTTCTCTCCGATTTAAAAAGAAGCAAACAGAAAGCTCTTACATGGAAGGAAACTTAAAGTCAACAACTAAATAAATCATTGGAAAGAGCATTCTTGGCTTCATCGATATGCTGTACTTGGAGTTTATTATGTGAGCAATAACAATTTCATATATAGTCCCCGAGGAACCATGATTGTTAAGAAGACCTCAGCTTCATTTCCAGCTGTATGAAAAACTAGCAGGCAAAAGCATTTCAGACAGATAGCAAGAACTGCAAAGTAAAATGATATACATCTCATCCGGAACTGGACCTATGACAGTCATGTAAAACTGCAGAATAAATTACAGAATAGATCTGTCCTGTCAATAGGGAAATACAGGTGAATTTGAAAGAATAGATCATGTGTCAAATTTATACCAGAGCCAGACACAATCCTGTCTTTAGGCATCCAGCCTGTAGTGCAGATTGAATAGTTCATGATGTCTCACTTTGATTAAGCTTATGGCAAGCCTGAAGGCTATCTGGGTTTTGTGAAAATCTAAGTGCTTTTCAGCGTTGTCTGATTTTACTACATTTCAGGATATTGGTCTGACCTTTAAGGCTCAGTTGACCTGTCATTCAGCATTTGAAATACTTGAATACTCAATTCAGCTTTATATGGGGTGATCATTTTGATCCTAGATCACAGACATAAGCACAAAAGGGTTTTAATTAAAATGGTGTATTTTAAAGATAGGTTGGTAGTTCTTCAGCTTGCCTGATTGTGTCAGACTGTAGAAGCAAAGTCTTGAAAGTTAATAGTCTTTTCCCTTCTTTCTCCAGACTGCTGTTTACAAGTGCTGAAAATGGTTCATGTTTTCAGTGTGTGAAATGCAGGTCCCTTTGAACATATCCTAAGAGATGGACCTGGGAAAATATTTACTGTCCAGTTAAAGTCTTACTGTTTTTTTAAAGCTCTGCATTTCACTGCAGAGAAAAAATTTCAAAATTTCAGAATTCTGAAGTTTACAAGCAGAAGTCAAGCAGGTTTCCGGCAGTCTGACTTGAGAGACAAGCCTCCATGAAGTGTGGTCCTTGTCAATTTTTTCTCACCTTCCACCCCAGTTTCCCATATGAATTAGAGTTTCTTCCTGTGGTAGAAGGCCCCTCAGTAAAACAAGCTTTGTTTTTGTTGTTTGTTTGTTTGTTTGCTTGCTTTGAAGCATCCTGCCTATTCTGAAAATGGATAGTATGTTCCTTGGCATACAGCTCTTGTTTGTGCAAGAAACTTTCATGTATTTGCCTAATTGTCATCTTTAGAAAAAAGTCTGATGACTTTCCAGAATTAAGGTGTCCTGTCTGGAATACTAGGTACCACAGGTTAATGTCAGCCTCTGTCCTATATGTGAAGGCCACCAAATTGCCTGAAATCAGTGACTCATGCTAGTGCAGTACTGCACGGGTACTGTCAACACAAGGGAGACTCAGCATTGTATCTCAGGAACTAGAAGGCTGTTAAAGAGGAGCTGTTTGTAGCCATGGAACTGTGAGAAGATGATTGTGGTTTTGATTTGGCATTTACCAGCTTCGAATGTACTTCACTGGGGCAGCATTGCATAGGAAGAGTGCCTACAGTGAAAGGAAAAAGGTGGGTTTTTTTAGAAGCCAGAAGGCAAGATTTGAGAAGGACCATTTCATACTTGCAATATTTCTTAGTCTTTCTCCAAGCATCAGCTGTTTTCCTCTGACCCAGAACAGAACATTTCCTGAATGATTTCTGGGAGATTTATTGCCTGTGTTAGGTCTGCTGTCTTGACCAGGACCTGATCTAAGTGCTGTGTCTCAAGTATGTAAAACCCTGATAGATCACATGGATATTGTTGCTGATGCTTTTATTGGTCAGGCTGTAGCCTGTTATGAGGTTGGTCTTCCAGCCTTTCTCATCTTGGCCTCTAGAAACATACCTCTAGGATAATGGCCTCTGAGCTGGACATTAATCTCTTGGGACCATGTTGGTCTAACTTCAAGGCATCACCACTTAAAAGGTACAGCATGATGGCAGTCCTGATCATTACTATTCAAGTCACCTTTCATGTATTGGGTAGGTAAACTAATGGAGTGCTTTAGACTGGGCAGTGCACACTTCCAGGGTTAGGCCAGGTCAGCCCATTATGTGGCTTCAGGGCCATGTGCTTCCTTTTGCAGTCCAGCAGCACTGTCATTAAATGTGGGGCTGGTTGCATCACTCTTTCTTTCCTGTTCTGGCACAGTAGCAACCTGCTCAAACGCTGTTAAATGAAACTAGTGTTATCACTCCACTTACTAAGGGTGAAGCTCTGAGTCAGAGGTGTTCTCCCAGGCTCAGGCAGAGTTGTGTTTGCTGCAGACTGGTGGTTGTCTTTGGGCTGCAGAAGCTGTGCTTGCAGAAGCTGTCCTGGGGCATACCTGGTAGCTGTGCCTCTTGAAACTGTTCTGCACCAGGTGTGCAGGACTAACGAGAGGGTCTCCTCAGTAGCTTTGCGTATTGGATACTGGATAGTACAGATATTTGAAGAAACTGAATTCAAAACGTGAGCAAGGCAAGCATCTCCCCTTTGATACCGTTTCACCTAAGGAGCAGGCTTAGTGAAGTCAGTGGGACTTTACCTTGGGACACTTGTGCAACTCCCATCTTCAGATGTAGTATATAATACCCAGACTCTAGGAGAGGCCCACCATCTGCATGGTTGATAGCTTAAGTTCTCTGGGATGGGTATCCCTTTTGAAGTAGGGGGTCTATTGCTACATCAAAGTTGTCGCTGGGTTTGGTTTGATTGCTTTTTTTTTTTTTTAAATACTAGCTTTCAGCTTGTTTTTCATAGGGGTAGAACAAGCAGCAGGTAGAGACTCTATAGCTAAGTAGTTATTTATTTGAATCTTGTTGTTCTTGTCAGTTATTGTGCAAAACAGAATGCAAGGAACTGAGCGTGAGGGCAGACTTTTTCATTAACTGTCCATTGAACCTCTGCAGATAATCTTCCTTCCTGACTTTGTGAGCAAGAAAAATAAAACGTGTTCTTTCAGTGATTGCAGTAGAAATAATTAAGAATTTAGATGAAGAGCAATTGAAACTCTTTGTGGCTTAACTCTATGCCTATTTCCTCTAGATTTGGTTTTCTGCTTTGTCTTCTGTAGCAAAACATATCTCTAAGCTTTCCCCCCCTCCTCTTTCCCCAACACCTTCATGAACCCCCCTCTCGGCCTCTGAGTATATTCATGGTAACACATTTTTTATTTTCACTTTTGAAATGGGATCACAGGTTTGGCAAAATTGATTGACCACATAATTAAAAAGCCTACAGTGGCTAGGCTTTGTGGTTCACATTATGCAAACAGACTACAAAGATCACCAGCTAGCTAAAGTAGCTGTGAACTATTCCTCTAAGACATTAAAAGTTTATTCAGAAATGCTTTTATGATTGAGAATTTCAAATCATTGCAGCTTCCTAGTCACAAATTATAATAGAAACAGGAGTCAGGATTGATCAGTGGATTTCCATGCTCCTCGGTACCTCAACTGTGTATATTTCTAGCCTAACACACTTGAAGATCACTTTAAAGTTAGGGTATCAAGATGCATCTTTTTCACTGAATAAGTTTTGGAGTAGGTCATGGCACACAGAGATAAGCTGTGAGCTGGAGTTGCCAATTTTTCCAGAGCAGGTACTTTATTTATTTATTTATGTATTCCAATTTGAATGTTTTCATGGCACTCTTTCAAAATATTTATTAGCTATGATTATTCTTTCTCTGCAAAAAATTTCGTAGGTAAGGATTTGTAATATTATTCATTTTGTATGTAACAGCATATATAAAAATGTACATGCAAACAAAATGTACTTGAATTTTAATTAAATTCAAAGATTTCTGTCTTTCCTCTAATTGTACTACTTGTTAATGAGACAGATGAGTCTGCTTGGAGCCACAAATCTGTTTAGGAGCAGTGGGAAGTTTCAGACATAAAAGTAGCTCGTTCTCAAGACTCAGCAGGTTACTGTACTTGTTTTTAATGACAGTTTTTCCTGAGAATTCTGCTTCATCTGGATATGAAGAGTTAAGCAAAAAAGCATTGCTGGATCACATAAAGAAAGGGTGATGTACATCTGTATCTCATTTTGTAGCCAAACTACCTATAGTTGTTGTCTTACTGTGGTTTCAGCAATTCATGATAAAAGCAGCTATGAATTTTGTACACCTTTTAGCTTTTTTTTTGTTTGTTGGTCTTCAACAGTATGAATATAAATTAATCTCCTCCTAATGTGAGCGTCATCCTCAGGGATGAATTCTTAGCATAAAATTTCAGGTTTGAACAGCTGTTTGAAAAGCTTTGATTAAGCTGTACAGGTGCTGGTATCTTTTAGAATTGTCCTTTCAGGTCATTTGCTGAAATGCAAGACTCATATTTTCGAAGGTACCCTTTATGACAGTAAGAGTGAGGAGAAGTAAGCAGCCTGTCTTGAGGGTTGTTGATCTCTAGGAGGTGCAACCATTTTCCCTGATCTATGGAGAAGGACTTTAACCTTGGTTCACCAGGAAATGGAAACCAAAGCCCAAAGAGAATTAGAGGAACAAGGGACAGAGTAGTGGTACTTGCGTGGCAGCTTTATAAGTGAGCCTTCTGCTCTCCCTGCTGGCCCATCTCAAGTGCCTGTACAGAAACAGACAGTGCGTGGAAAGCAAAAGAGGAGAATAAGAATTCCATGTACAATCACATTTCTGTTACCTTGTTGGGATTACAGAGACGTGGTGGGATGGTTCACGCAACTGATGTGCTGCAGTGGATGAATACGGTCTCTTTCTGAAGTAAGATGGAAGAGAAAGGCTTGTGCTCCACACTAAATAGTGGCTTGAATTCAAAAAGCCAAATTTGCTTTAGAAGGAGTAACAAGCTGGTCAGGATCAAAAGAGAAGCCAACATGAATGCATCTCAGTGAGTATCTACTGCAGACTGCTTGATCAAGAAGAGGAATTGTATGACGCCTTCTTTACACAACTGGGAGAAGCTTCGTTGACTGAAAACATTGTTTCTTGTGAGTTACTTTCACCTGATAGCATCTGCTGGAAGAGTAATGTGATGTGGCACAAGCAATGTGTGTTTTTTTTTTTTTTTGATGCACATGCCTGGCCCTGCAAATCAAAGTGTGTGGTCTGCTGCATCTCCTGCTCATGTGTAAGAAGGACCTGGTGAAGAATATGAAGGTCTGTGGTAGCCCTGGCTACACAACCATAAGATGATAGAGTTTAAGAACGTGAGGGAAGTGAATAGCAAAATTAGAACCCTGGACTTCAGGAGAGGAGACATGGCCTTCACTAATATCTTGGTAGCTAAACTGATGATATACTGTTTGGTTAGGTAGACTATAAGATAAGTGGAAAACTGGCTTGACCACTGGGCTCAAAAGCTTGGAGTCAGTAGTTTAAAGTCCAGCTGGTTGCCATTTACTTGTGGCCTAGTAGCTCTTTAGTGCTCAGTGCTACAGTCAGTACTGCTTAACATCTTCATAATAAGCTGTATGATGAGATAGCATGCAATATCATAAATTTTGCCCAATGTTACTCTTTTGGAGAGAAATGATTGATTTTGCTGGAGCACAGGTCTTCCATTCCGAGTGCTCTCAACAGACTCTAAAAATTGGCTCAGAAGAACTTTCAGAAGTTCAGGAAAGGCAAATGCAAATTCCTGCAGTTAGGATGGAATAACCCCAGACAAAGCTACACACTGAGGACTTCCTAGACAGAAAGAAGCTTTGAGGAACGGGACCTGGGAGGGGGGTCCTGGTGGACAAGTTGAATGCAAGTGGGCAATGTACTCTCCTGGAATGAAAGCTAACCATATACAGGATTGCATTAGCAAGAACATTCCCGCAGCAGTCTGAGGGAAATGGTTATTTCCCCCTTATTGGCACATGAAATTGTGTATGGAGTAGTGTGTCCAGTTTTGAATTCCCAAGTGCAAGAAAGATATTGAGAAACTGGACTAAGCCTTGAGGAGGGCCACCAAGACAAAAAGAGAGTTGAAGCACAAGCAACTGAGGGCTGTATTTTGCTCAGCATAGAGACTAGAAGACTGAAGGGGAAATCTGAGGAGTAACTCTGGTTGCTGTCTTCAATTGTCTAAAAGGGTTACAGAGAAGATAGAGCAAGACTCTTCTTGCAAGTACACATTAAAAGAAGAGGCAACACCCACAAGCTGCAGCAAGGGAATTTTGTTCAGGAAAAAAAAAAATTTAAAAAAAAAAAAAAAATCAACCCTGGAAGAAGCTGTTAGGTTATGGTACCTCCACTTGGGAGATGCTAAAAAGTTAATAGGGTTTTCAGTAAGTTGATCTAGCGTCAGCGTTGGCCCTGTTTTGAATGAGGAGTTGTAACTTCCTGAAGTCCCTTTCAACACATTATTGTATAACACTAATATTTTTCCGTTCATCTTTTGAGTCTTTTCTAAGAACTATTTTTCTGGAGTTTTGGCCTGGAGCTGGTTTTTTGTTTTGATCCTCTCTACTTCTTTTGGGAAATTGTTTCATGTTGGTAGACTATATTATGTCAGCCAAGACCTGTTAGGCTCAGTACTATCTCCACTGGTGACCTATTGTAGGCATCTGGAGCAGAGTGACTGTATGCATTCCCTGTATTTGTATTTCTCCAGGTCAGTCTCTTAGCCTTCTGTAATTTGCAGCTTAGGATTGTTATGTGCTAGAGGAGAATAAGCCTTTGTAATACAGTTTCACAGAAGTGCTCTATGCAGACTTTTTCTTGTTGTTCTTAATACTTTGTCAACACCTATAAATTTAGCATATCCAAAGACAGGCAAAAACAAGTTGTGACAGCAAAGGCATGGATAAAATTTAGGACTGACATTTTTGCAGACACACAATTCCTTTTAAAAACTGAAATCTGTTAAAGAAATTGAAAACATCATATTTGTTAATCAGCATTGTGTTGTCACTCTCCATATTTATTATGAAACACATTTTTATAACCAAGAAATAAAAGAGTAAATGAATAAATAAAAGAGAACTTGGCTGTGGATGAGTAATCAAAGCAATTCAACCAGCTGATCCATACCAGATGTCATCAGATTTTTATTTTAAACCACGAGTAAGGCTTTTTGAAATTTATCTTTATTTTTCAGATACTCTGGGTGAATATATCTGCTCTTACTGTTTCTGCTTCATTTGCCAAGGATCTGAATCAAGGTTATAAAATTGGAAAAGGAACAGAGGATTTCGATTTCTCTTGTGCTGGCATATTGGCATGTACTGGAAGTGGGCACAGTCAGGGCTAGTGTTGAATCAGAGTTAAAGGACAGCATTGTTTATCAAGTTTCTTGCTCATTCCTGCACTGCTTAAAGACTTCTGTTTTTCTGAAATTGGATAAAAGGCATCTAAAAGCAATGGTGCATCCTCTTCCAGAAAACTTACTGCTTCAGAAGAAGGGTTCACAGGCAGACTCTGCATTTTGAAGGTATTAGAAATGCTAGATTGTACGCCCTTACACCTTGTACGCCAAAGACAGTCATTAAATAAGCACTGCAAGTGGGGTCCTGTGTAGAAGTCCATTTATCTTTTAGTTCTGTTCTTTTAGTCTAAATAATATTGGTAGTATGGCTAAAATAATTCTGCACTCCTCAGAAATGTTCATGTGGCATTATATTGTTCCTTCATTTGTTTCTTTGGTTAGTTTTAAAAGAGAATAAGGTAGAGTTTTTACTTATCTGTAGCCTATGCTGACTTACTGAACAAATTGTGCTTTTAGATAGATTTTTGTAAATCCTGTTTGTTGATACAGTGGGGACAATAACACAGTTACAGTATTTTTCGTGGGGGTGCAGTGATTCCTGTTACATCTCACAGCACTTCAGACATGCATAGTGCTCTGAGGCAAAAATGACAGGTCTCATGCTAAAGCATGCAATTTAGTGAGCACGCTTTGTGTGTTTTTTAACTCCAGTGATCACAGATGCACATCTGTAAAGGAGGGAGCCTGCTGACTATGAGCTGCACTGTTAATGTTCCTGAGAGCCTTTGAGCTCGGCTGGGAATGCAGGTGACTGGTTCAGATGAGGGTGAGAACAGATGAGACCTGTAAAAGTCCAGTGGCATTTAAGTGATGTTATTTTATTTTTATGTACACCAAATGGTGTTTTTTTTTTTTTTCTTTTAACTCTTCTGTGTGCTTGCACATCGCTCTCCCACATTAGTTGGTGTCTTTAACAGTGCCGGAAGATTGATGCAGTATATTCTTGAAAGGGTGTACCAGAGGTTTCTTCAGCCCCCTCCACAGTTCCCTTGTGGTGCTGCAGGGGCTTGGGCTGCCAGGCTCATTGCAAGAAGAGTGCTTTCAGGCAGGTGAAGCCAACCGTTGAGGGATGATGGACAAAAAGTGAGGGAGCATTTACAGAAAAGGATTAAAGATAGAACTAATAGCATTTGGCAGCTTATTGAGTGCTTGTGGAGAGCTGCACCACAGCTTATTTAATACAGCAGACCTCAATGTTGAATGAAATTGGGAATTAAAATGAAAAATACCAAGGTGTTTCAGTCATTACTAAACACTACAACTTGTAGTAGATCTTTATGGAAGATGTTTGAAATGCCATGAAAGTGAGATTAATAGGCACTGTGACAAAACTTGAAAATACAATTGATGTAAGTGACGGCAGTGAAGACTGGTGTCTTTCAAGTTCAGTCTCAAAGATTTCAAGTTTCTCACTTTGTTGGCATCTCACTGTTTAGATTTAAAAAGATCTTAGTGCCAAACAGGGCTTCACCCAAACATTCTATCTGCTTTTTGTCTTGCCGAAAAAAAAATCGCTTACCAAGTTGGTAGCTGAAGGCCAGATATAAACTTGATGCATTCACGAAGATGTAGGTTCTTGTTCCACTGAAAGCAATGCCGTAGTGCTCTACATCTAGAGAGCACATCTTCACTCTGCCTTAATGCCTAAGTGACCAGTTCCGGCAGCTAAGCGTGGATAATGTCTTGCAGGTGTTGTCCTATGTCTCTTTTCTGGTTTATTAAACATGTTCACTTCTTAAATACAAGTACTTTAGAGGACAACAGTAAAAAAAGAAAAAATTGTTCTGTACGTGTTGGTACCTGTAACTGTACTGGGGAATTACTCAAGTGCCATGGTGCCCTCAAGTTGTATTCCCTCCTGTACGTGCTTGTATATGGACTTCCTGCCTTTCTGCAGGAAGAAGAAACCCTTGGCCTGTGACTGGAATACTGAGTGCTTGAAAATGAAAATTTTACCTGTAAGTTGGAGGTACCAAATTTGTATCGACTTTAGTTTGGGGTTAGTGTTTCTTAGTTGGTTACAGTATTATGTGCATTTCTGGCATTGCATAAATAATAATTAGCATGACTGTATTCTGGACTGGAACATCTCAGAGAAGCTGTGGATGCCCCAACCCCAGAGGTGTTCAAGAGCAGGTTAGATGAGGCTTTTGGCAACCTGGTCTAGTGGGAGGTGTTCCTGCCCATGGCAGGGGGGTTGGAACCAGATGGTCTTTAAAGGTCCCTTCCAACCCAACCCGTTCCATGATTCTATGATCCCCATTGAGATGGTCTCTCCAACTCTGTTTACAGTTTGTTGTGTTGGTTACGTTAACTTTCTTTTGACTGATGATTAGTTCTAACTACAGTGCTAATTATATTTTGTTTTAATATTTGTCTTTCAAGAGCAGTTATGTAGCAAAAATAGGTGCAGAAGTGCTTGCCATTATAAGGCAGACTTTTCTTGCTAAATTTTATTTGCATTTCTGTTTAGCTGTTCAGGATCTTGCCAACTTCTGCCTCCTTAAAGCATATGTCATTGCTGCTTCCAAAAAGTTTCAGTGAATGTTATTGTCATTCTACATGTTTCTGCACAGACACTGCATTAATGACTGAGGGTGGGTTGGCTAGTGCATGAATGCAAGCTAATTAATTGAGCAGGGACTGTAGTTCTTTGTTTTTATTCAGAAAATGTCATTTTTTGACAAAGAGAAAAATTTTGTTTTGAAGCAGCAGGCAAGGTGCAGATAGACTTCCTATTGTGAGTATATTTATACACTGCAGTTTATAGGCTACATGCAGCTTTTCTCACTCAAAAATGTAGTGTCTTCTTGCATTAGATATGAAGCCTTGTAATCCAAATATCCTCTTCTGAAATCATTGGTACGGAAATATATTGAGTAGTAGAACTTAGTTTTTGTGGCATCTTGCAAAACTAATCTTGTAAATATAAATTAGCTAAACATGAATTTTTCAATAGTTTTTTTTTTACTAAGCTTTTTTTCAGATGACTGGTTTGTTAAATTTTGTAACAGTTCTGAAATAAAAATATCTACTGCATTTTCTTAATTAGTTATGGAAATTGAGTACAATATGATGTAATGCTTGAAAGAAAACAAATCTGGAAGCAACAGCTAACCCCAAGCAGTGGTCTGATGGAAACCAAACATTTTGAAAACAACTGACTGTTATGGGAAGAGAAATTATGCTCAACACAGTTCCTTTTGCCATGTTGACTGGCATCTGCTCTGTGGGGAGCAATTTGCCTGTCCTGCCAAGGAGAAAAAAGTATGGTAACGCACTGGCAGCTGTTAACAGCAGTGACTCAGCTTGCAAAGAGATGTGGAGAGAAAACATGTCTAGTCTATGTGCAGAATTATAGAAAAGCTCCATTCTTTTTAGTTAGAGATCTTATCCTTTCTTGTATTGAAGTGCTCAGAATCAGAAGACAGAGATAGGGATATTCTGCTATTGTTTTGTGGGTGTCTCCTGTTTCTGAATCTAAGTAGGTATTGCAAGCACAGCTGAAGAGCAAGCTACCTGACATTTAAGCAGAGCAGGTATATTGACCACTGGTTTTCCTTCTCTATCACTGCTTCACAGAAATATTGCTCTGCTGCATTGTCTGAGGGAAAAGATTTAAATATCAATTCGTACCGTTCATGTCTTTTGATTGCAAGTTTTTGAAGTCAATTGAATTGATAGTTATCTCTTGCTAACTTTTATCTTTCCGACTTGTATTTGAACACCGTGTGGTCATAATGAGGAGAAAGTGATAAGGCCATCACCAGGCAGACACCATCTCCGTGAATTTTAACAGAGCTAAGGTTTGATTCTGCTGCTGCTGGTGTTATTGTGTGATTTTTTTTTTTTTTTTTTTTTTTTTGCCTTCCTCTCTTCCTCATTGTTCCTCTGTGGCCTGCCATGACTCAGGTGCTGTTAACACTCATGAGCCAGCTTGCTTAGTGGGAGGAATGTTTCTGGCAAGAATTAGATGTACAAAGGGTCCTGGATTATCACTCAGTGCTGGTGTGGTCATGAAAAGCATATGATTGCATTGTAGGGACTGATTATTTCTAAAGAAGTCCATTCACTAGCAAGGAAATACTGAGGAAATACTAGAAAAAAAGAAAAATATTAACAGTGGTGATTTTTCAGTCAAACTTCAGAGAGTTACAGTATTACTGTATGACCCACCCACATCCAAAAAGTACCCTAAAAGTAAACCCAATGTAACAGTAGAAAAAATTTTATTGCCTCTGAATATTTATTCAGTTTGAATTCTTGCATATTTATACCTGGGGATCATTTGAGCAATGTCAAAGGGAGCTCAACAGAATACAGCATTAGTATGTAGTTCTTATAGTGATGCTTTTATCAGTTGTAGCCTATGCTTGACTCTTTTGAATAATTCCATGTTGTATTGAAAACCAGAATATTTTTCAGGTAACTTATCTGCGTGTTTTTGTATGTTGTTGATTTTACTAACCCAATAAAACAGGCCGTTTTCTGAGCATGTTGTACAATGGCAGTGCTGAATGTTACAACTCTGTCTGCTTGGCAAAATGTCTTGCTGAGATATAAATAGATTTCTAATGACTGTCAGGCTCTGTGCCTAAGAAATTTCCTTGTAGATATCTCATTACAGAACTAACATCATTAATAAAATAGCTGAAATATTTTGCAAATGCAGGAATATTTTTTACATCAGTAACTGCAAAGAAAATACCTACCATATGCATAATTTGAGGCTGATTTAAAAACTGTAATTTATCATAATTATCTACATATTATAATGGAAAAACACACTTAATTGCTTTTGACTGGACTGGTATTATGATGGGAAGGAAAGTTAACAGCAGATGGCCCTACTGTCAAAACTGTAGTCTCTTAACCCAAAATGAAGTAGCAGACTGAACATAACATGTTTCTGGCTCCTTTTTCTGCTTTTCAGCAGTAAGTGTGAGCTAGCATTTGGTGGGGTTATGAATGTTTACAGAGCAATAGAAATAGTCTTACATAGGGACAAAAACAGCAACGAAAACTTCACTAGATAGGTTTCCTCATCACATTATAACTTAGTCTTGCTAAAGGATACCAAGTTCTTTAAAATACTGAACTAGACCAAAAAGCAAATTATTTCCTAAAACTTAGAATCTATTATAACACTGCTTTCTGCCCCTTTACCACCACATGTGCATCTTCTACTTCCATACACCAATGGGAAAATCTTCTATACCTGTCTGTCTGTGTACAAATAAATTAGGCAGCAGTTGAAAAACAGATAATTTTGCTGTGCTTCAGATAAGTTCAGCTTTGCCACATCACTTGCAATATGCCTGAAGGATATGGCTTATACTAATCACAATGTGCATGCACAGATGTGGTGCTGTAAAAATCCCAGCATTTCCACTCACAGAATACCTAAGAGAATTAAAGAATTTAAGATTACATTTGTACAAAGTTAAATTACAGAATGTGGGAGAAAAAGGTTTTTTTTTTTTTTAAATTTTTTATTTTTAATGTATAACCAGAGAGAATCACAATAAACAGGTGCTATGTTATGCTCCTGGATGGTCAATGAAAGTAAATTAGCTGCTTCAGTTGACAGAAAAGAACTGCTGGTCTGATCAGCTTAAATAAAGATGACATGTTACTTGTGAACTAGACCAAAATAGTGGGTGAATTTATTAGAAAGCAGAACTTGTTATAGGGAGAGATTTATTATTTGCATCATGTCAAAACAGGTCTTGTTCAGATATGCCCATCGATGGAGCAACACTCATGGTGGTAAAAATAAATATAAGGAAAAAAAAAGTACAAAGGTATTTTGTGCTTGAACATTTTCCCCTTCCACAATGCAAGCATAATTGAAAGATTGTAGAATATGTCCTATTGTTTTTAAGGGCTAACTGAAATAAATTAGTAGATTTTCAGAAATGGGCTAGTAGCAAACTGTCTTAGAATAACTGTTAACTCTGAAAGGATGCATATTTTGGAGTAGATCTATTTGGACCAATTTTCTATATGTTCATATGTATATATATATTTTTTTTCCAATACATCATCACTTGGTATTGTTGTTTCTGAAAACTGACAGCCAGTTGCCGGTTACAATTTATCTTTTGCCTATTTCAGGAGACAGTTTTTAATGTTTACGTTTGTCCCTTAGGCTGTATAATCTAGACCCTTGCTTCAGCCTACACAGCATAATAATACCATTTATGGTGTTATGTAGGTATACAGGGATGAGTTTCTCAGTCGTTCTATGATTTTTTAAAACCTAAAAATGTTACAGGATATACTCTGAATAATTCATTACACATACTAATAAACCATATGCAATAAGTATATAATTTTTGACTAGCCTACTGTATCATGGCAGATACAAAAATATGTGCTCCTATATACTCTTCAAATCACTTGTAGAAAAGCTTGTTATAATTTCCAATTCTTTATTTTTGCTTGGAATCGTTCTTGTCTTTGTAGGAGGCTCTCAAGATATGTTTTCTTTGAACTTCTAGTAATCTGATATTTTGCTTTTACCCCATGCTGGTGTTCTGAGCATCCTCTAAGAAGGTTTCTGTGATCCAAAGTGAAGTTCTGAGTTCAAATTAATTAAAATATCTCATTATTTAAATCTAATTCATGTACTGTAGAGGTTGTTTGGGAGTCTTTAATGAATAAAGTTGGAATTAAAAAGAAAAAAAATCTTAACAGTTCATTTATCTCTTGCTAATATTTTCATCCATTCCTTTAAAAAATATTAATGTAGTACACAGGAGTATTGGAAATAGGTTGAAGAGTATAATTTAATGAAAGTTCCTAAACATTTACCTGTTAAAATAAAAGTTTTAAATATTTCTTCAGAGATACCTTTTACAATTTTGACAACATTCTGACTGTTGATAGAGAATCTTTTCTCATTCCCTTTGTCCAGTTTTGCTGCACTCTTTTGCACTCAAGCAGAAGTCAAAATTCATTTGCAAAAAGTCATTCTTTTTGACAGTTTAAAATTTTGCCTATAATATTTGTNNNNTTTAATTTACTTTTATTTATTGATGTTCATAATTTTGTGCTTTGTCATTCATGAAGATTATATTCCCTATACTTTTATGAGTCAACAGAGGGTGGAACTGTGGAATGTGGTAACTCTCAGGTTTCTGAAAACCTTTCTGTAAAAAACAGGTTTTTCATAGCAGATTGATAACTGAATGCTTGATGAGTGAAAGCAAAGCAGAATATTAGGAAAAGAATTAAAGACTAGATATAAAAATATATAGATATTCTGAATATGCCAATGAAACAACAAATAGGATCATTATAGTAAAATTAAAATGGTAAGTAAAGAAGTTGCTCGAAAACTATGCCTTGATACTTTTAGTCCAGTAAAATGTTCTGGCATGGGTTAAACGGTTTGATTTTGCAATAATGTTCTAGGTCTAGAGCAAAGAAGTAATAAACCCATCAGACTGCATTTGTAGGGAAGTCTTATTCATGTAACTAGTTAGAAATAAATATCCCCATGTTTACCTTCTCAAAGTACTAAAGGCACATTTATTCTTTCAGTCCTAATACAAGTCAGCTCTCTTCCTCTATAGAATTTTTGTTCTTGCTGCAAACACAGAATAATGATGTAATTGTGAAAGAATGAACTGGCTGGTCTTTACTGTTACAGAATGATTGATTTTTTTTTTTTTTTTTTCCTGTTGCTTATACCTAAAAACAAGCGTAAGGGACAAATGAAAATAACATTTATTGAAATTGACTCTTAAGCTTAGGAGGGTTTGGAGATTGGTACTGCGGTGTTGTACATGGCAGCAAACCAGCAGATTTTGGCAATACAGACAAAACACAGTGCCTCTAATGTTTTTTGTCTTTCTCCTGCTGGAACAGTAAGGTTCCAAAGGCCTGTGCTGACAGGTAATGAGAGCTAATAAGCGTGGGGGGAAGGAGTAGGTGGGAATAAAAGAATAAGGGAATATCCATATTCATTATTTAATCAAATAAGATTCTCTTGGAGGATTCTGGGAATTCTCAATCCATGCTTCAAAAGCTTCTCTGTGATAGCTGTAAACAAATTACCTTTCGAATAACTTCTTAATCAGGGAAGAGTAGAGCTGTTCTCTACTTGATCTCTCCCTTTGGGTGGTCCCAGTCAGGGAGCAGCAGCTTTCCTCCTGATGGCTTGGCTTCAGAAAAGCTATACAGCATTATGCTGACAGCTGTAGACCTCTTTTTGTTGGGGATAACAAACATCCTGTGCTGAGGACAGCATCAAGCCCAGCTTGCAGTATGCCCAATTAGAGAAGCTAAAATCTCATTTGTTTCACCATGGGAGTCTCTGAAAGCACACCGTTTTGGCCTCATTACAGTATTTTTAACTTTACAAAAACAATTTCATTATGGAAATTAAAGAAGCTCATTTAGTCTTAGCATTTATGCTGAACTTAATAAATTCTACAAGTACATCAGCTGCCCTAGTGTGCAGGCTTTTTCTTCCTAATCTCAGTAAAAAGTTTGCTTTAAAAAGTATTTGCTGAGACTGTTTCATGAAGAAATGTGCTGTTTTGATATGCTGGTTATTTATTATTAAAATAACTACATTTCTGTACTCCATGGTATGTCACTTTCCTTCATTAGACACCCAAGCATTGACCACCATTTGCTGTTGTGACACCCATGTAAATCCTCTGGGTACTTGAGGAATGTGTATATTTGTGATGTTCTAAAATACAATCTCTTTCATATGAATGTTGAGATCTTTCATGGTTCAATACAAATGACAAAGAGTGGAGTAGTGCTTTCCTAGGTTTATATTTGAGAGGTAAGGATCTTGGTTCAAAGCTGTGTAGGAAAATCCNATTTAATCAAATAAGATTCTCTTGGAGGATTCTGGGAATTCTCAATCCATGCTTCAAAAGCTTCTCTGTGATAGCTGTAAACAAATTACCTTTCGAATAACTTCTTAATCAGGGAAGAGTAGAGCTGTTCTCTACTTGATCTCTCCCTTTGGGTGGTCCCAGTCAGGGAGCAGCAGCTTTCCTCCTGATGGCTTGGCTTCAGAAAAGCTATACAGCATNTGCTTTAAAAAGTATTTGCTGAGACTGTTTCATGAAAAAAATGTGCTGTTTTGATATGCTGGTTATTTATTATTAAAATAACTACATTTCTGTACTCCATGGTATGTCACTTTCCTTCATTAGACACCCAAGCATTGACCACCATTTGCTGTTGTGACACCCATGTAAATCCTCTGGGTACTTGAGGAATGTGTATATTTGTGATGTTCTAAAATACAATCTCTTTCATATGAATGTTGAGATCTTTCATGGTTCAATACAAATGACAAAGAGTGGAGTAGTGCTTTCCTAGGTTTATATTTGAGAGGTAAGGATCTTGGTTCAAAGCTGTGTAGGAAAATCCTACCAAGAATTTTAAAATAGGTATGGATATATCTTCTGTATGTATCTCAAGAGACTGTTCCTGTTTCTCTGATGTGAAGACAGGAAGAGGACAGGTAAAAAACTGTCCTTAATTTATCTTCTGGTTTGAGACAGTGATACAGATTCAAGATTAGTGTTTTATGATATCGGTTAATAAATTTCTTTGGCAAGCCAAATTTTACTACTTTCCCCTAACATATTGTAGAAAGAAAAGTGAAATAGAGACGCTGAGAACAATTAGATTGTCTACGAATGTTTACTGATGAGAAAGTAGAGAGGCCACAGAGATTATTTTGTATTTTTTGTCAGTCCACATTCAAAAATAATTGCTAAGGCACTGTAAAATGAATAATCAAAATAGGAAATTGTGCAGATTTGCTATGGAGTGTTATGTAAATAATTTAGTTTGTCATAAAGTAGGGAGTGTAGGACAAATGTTAGGTGACACGCTGGGCTCTTGATTTCTCATAATTTTTAACTACCCTTTTTGTTTTAGAGTCTTCCCAATGGAAAGAAGAGAGCTAAATCTATGGTTATGATATTCTTTGTAATGCTTTGCCTTTACTAAAGTAGTACAGGACGTGAGCAACATAAAAAGCCAACTAATCAGAGGTCAGATACTCTAACTAGAATTGCTTTATTATAGTTTTTCACAAACTGGGACATACCTTACATAAAAGAAGCAGACGTGTGGGGCAAGAGTTGTGTGAGGATCAGAGTAATTATGTGCTTTAGAGCAGGATGAGTGTGTGAACAGAAGTTTTAGCTTGAGTGAAAACTNNNNTAGCTTGAGTGAAAACTATGGGGCAGAGCACTTAGGAGAGGAGGATACATATGCACGTGTGTGTCATGAGGATGCAAATATTCTCAGTATATTTGTGTAGAGCTGGTCAAGTGATACTGCCAAACACACCAGCAGGGAGGTGTGGAGGGAGGCTAATGTGAAAGCTTATTGCATGCATGAGCTGTGCCATATTCTCGGAGCACATTTTAATCAAAGAAATATGAGCTTTCATGAAAATATGATTGATTTTTTCTTAATTAAATAGTCTTAATTAGGTATCCAACTCAGAAGGAATACAGGCTTACATGTCCTTTTTTTCACAAGTCAGCCTCTCAAACTTGTGTATTCAATTTTTTGTTTGTTTGTTTCTCCCCAGACAGGGTGTGGTAATAAAATGTACCCTTTGGAATATAGAAGTATCTGGAAGAGTTTTTAGTATGATTTTAGACAAGACCCTCTGTTGTACTCTTCCACATAAGTCAATGAATAGCTGTCAGATGATAATGTCTTTTAGTTCCTATTAATTCAGGCTAGGGATTGGATGCCCTGAAGTACAGGTGAAAAGGCTGTTTATTCCATTAACTATATGTGAAACATTTTAGTCCCTGTGAAATGCTTCTTAAAGGTGAAATAAATCAATAAAAGGAGGTTGCCATAACTGTGCAGTTACTAAATAGTTCTGAAAACAAACTACACTGATTGTAAGCATCTGTTTTTATATATTTTTCTCCCTTGGAATATGCCCCAGTGGCTTGTTCTTTGTTAGAATGATCCCGTTTGCTTAATAACCTATAAATATGTTGAGCTCAAGTCAACAAAGGTGTTTTCAACACACACAGCATTATAAATAAACCAAATCTTTTCTTATGTCTCTTAGGGGCAGCAGTGGGAGAAAGGTAATCAGTATCAGTGGGGCATCTGAGACTTTTCTGGTCTCAGGTGCCAAATTCTTCTTCCTTGCTGCCAGTGCTGGCACTGTCGCTACTGTTCCATATTTTTTTTTCTTGCCTTTGTAGGCAGAGGATGCAAGGAAATAAGAGTAAATGAGACTCAGGCAACCTCATTCCACTACTGCTTCATCTTTCCTCTGCTGTCACTGGAATGATCTCATCAGCTTCCTCAAATTCCCTGTCTTAAGATTTATTTAGACTGGTGAGATGTGTCTGCATACAGCTTAACTAGCTGAGTCATTTTTCAGAGAAGTATCTGTCTAGCTAGCTTCAAAAGTGGTGTTTAGCGGCCATAATCATTTGTTTCTTCTGTAGCTTGCTTTTCCAGTGAAGCTGTGGCATTTTCCATAGTCAGAACGTGTGCTGTCTTAACTTCATCTTAGTTATTTTTTTCTTTTGTTTTGTTTAAGTGATGCAAAAGGCTGTGAGAATGCTCTGTTTCCCTTAAAACTTTATTTCAGTTCCTCAAAGGTGTTTTTCTTTTCCTTGAAGCCCCAAATCCTTATGTTATTGAGAGCTGAGGTGGTGGTTTCATCATTTTCCTCTGTTTTTGGCTCTTCTGCAATGTGATATGAAGTAGAAGCTAGTCCTTCCACTGACTTTTTAAAGAAGTGAGCAAAAATAAAAACATCAAAATTGAGGATTGGTGCAAATGGTTAGACTGCAGTTAGCATGCACCAAGTATTCTTTTAAATTACAGTTTTCCATATGCACGTTCTCAATCTCTCTTTGGTGTTTCTTCGGAGATATTCAAAACATGGCCCTGGGTGACCTGATGCAGCATCGAAGTTGGCCTGATGTTGAGTAAGGAGTTGGTCAAGGTGACCTCCATAGGTCTTTCCAATGCTAATTGTGTTATGGCTCAAAGTCTTAGCACCTGCTAGACTGGTAGATGCTGGACATCCAGTGGCTAGTGTAACAGATGGGGAGAATAATTCTTTCTTAAAACTTGCATCAGACAGACTGGAGAAGCTTGGCCACAAATAATCAGTTACCTGAGACTGTGATCTCCTCATGGTCCTGAGCTGGTACTGCAACCAAAAGCACAGCAGTGTGCTATTCCTTCTTCTTCTCTTCCTCTCTCTCTCTATTTCCCTTTTCTGCTGCTTTTCTCTGCAGACTTTCCATATCCTTACCAAGTTAAGGCACCAGCTATTGTGTAGCTTCGCTGTGAACAGATCGGGAGACTGATCTAGCTGAAAAATGTATTTTTAATGGGCAGAGTTTTATTTGGATTGCTTTTCTTTCAAACTTCTGAGACAAAACTTGTCTGAACTGCAAAAATGTGTGAGGGCGTGGATGTCTTGGGAACAAACTGAGCTGGGAAATTTGCAATATTTTGATTTTACTATAAAAGTAATAAAACAAGTAATACCAGGAGATAGTAGTATTGGAGATTTTTATTTATTCATACAAACCTAAAGAAGAGAATGGCATTCCTGTTGAGCCTGAATAATGGCAGTCTTGAGTTATTCAATGTCCTCTGAGACTTACTTTTGTTCACTATGTCAAATGTCACTTCATGTGTTAGAAAACATCAAGACTCCATCTTGGATACACTATATAAAAATGCGGTTTCTTTAGCTTTCTTTAGAAGCCAATTAAAGTGTAAATCTGAAATAATACAATGTGGTTAAATTATAGATCAAGCAGTTGTGCAGATGTATCCTTGAACTGTACTCAGTCCATTTTATGCTATTATAAACTACTGAAACACTATGTTTACTTCCTTTATAAATCAAGAAAATCTTGTTTTTATTGCAGAGAGTGGGAGGTGAGGTAATAGTGGAGTGGGAGGATAATTTAGAATAGAGGTACCTGCAACATGCAGATACAATGCTCCTGAGTATTCAGATATGTTATGTTGCTTTTGAAAAGTTGTTTGTAATGATGGTTAATAGCATCCCACAAGAGGAAGCAGACTGTAAGTATGCTGAAATCCAATGAAAGTAAGATATAAAGTTCAGGATCATTTATATCAGATGAGAATCTTAATAGGAGGACAATCAACAATTTTGTCAGGAACTCAATCCATAATCCTTCAATTTCTTGAAAGATAGTGTTCTGATCTGGCTATGTTCTAGAAGAACTGTGTATTTGGTAGTTATCAGAAACTGAAAGAGAGGTAATATAGAAAAAGAGCTGGAGAAAAGATAGTAATTCTAACTGGTAATGAAGCAATGTGTTCCAGCCAGAATTTCTTTTCCACATGGCGTATAACAAAATGAAGAAAAATGCAGAGTAAACATTTAACCTCCATCTTCTTTTTCCTCCTAATTAGGAAGTCCTCTTGTGGTATAATACAGTTGTCATCCTTTAACCCAACTCTATCTACACAGTAAATGAGATTTCACCAGTGGCACTGTTTCTTCTGTATCAGTTAATTCATCTTCAGGAAAGAAAACCACCTACTCAGGACAGACTTCTTCGTATGCACATATGTATCTGATACAGTAGGTAAGTACTCTTCACAGAGTATGAATAGAATATGTTTTTTCTAGAGCTAAACAAGCTGCTGTTTGGGGTCAAGGAGTTACCAGCCAAATGAAGCTTTGAAAATTTGCAGGATAGATTTTGGCAAAAGAGAGTAAACAAGAATAACAGAGCTCTGTCCTCTGAAAAATCTCTTTGAAAGATGTTTTTTTATAAGAATCTGAAAACCTGCCTATCAAAACAAATGCTGTCTTTTGAAAAATGTCTTCTAGACACGCCACACATTTTCTTATTTTAACAGTTGCTGCTTTGACTACTGTGTGCGTGTGTGTGCGTGTGTGTGTATGTGTATAACAGGCATCTGATGGCAGCACCAATTAATATCAAAATACATTAAGTTAAATCAATTTTACTATAGCAGACTTTGATAGGGAGACCCCAATATATACAAATTTCTTATCACATGAGGTCTCAGCAGATTCAATTTCCTGTCAGTGAAAGGACGCTTGACCAGCAAACGTAACCATCTTTTATACAAGACATTGAAGTCTCTTATAAAAGGAAGTAAACAAGTTCAGTAGAAGCTTTGACCCAAACGGATCATTAGTTGCAGCCTACAGATTCTTTTTCAAATCATTAACTGCATCTCACAGTGTCTTGATAAAAAAAGAAGTGGAGGCCACTGCTTAATGAGTCTTTCTTTAAAATAGATCAGACAGCCTAGCTTCTTACAACTGGCCGATTTAGGATTTAGAAAATTTAACTCAACCTCTAGAGCTTTGTAAATGTGTACATATGTATACATGAGCTGCGTGCAATAGAAAAATTGTCAGATGTGTTACGTACCTCATTTACTGTAAACTCCCAGCTGTCCTACCTATATGTTGCTCATTAATCTGTTATGGACTTTAACACTTCAAATGCATATCTCTAAACAGCCCAAACAATTAACATTTTATCCATCAAAATGATGTTTTCATAGAAATAATACTTTTTTTTTAACATCCAGTGATGAATTTCTGTTAGTTTGTGTATTTTATAGTGCTGTTGAGTGTGGCCACACAGACATGAATAGACTGTTACTCCCACCTGTTGTCAAATCTAGTCTAATATTTTGTTCTGAGCTCATGATGGATTTCTGGTCCGTATCTCTTGGTCTACCAGGTTTAAAAATGAAAGATTTGTGCTCTCTATATATTTAGAAATACAGGGAGGTGGATGTATTCTATAAATCAGTGCTTGGTATTTATATTAATGTTGATAGATATAGATTTGCCTCATTAATTAAACAGGCAGCATTAAAAGATTGCTATGAGAATTGCTGTTTTTTTTTCTCCCTAATACATGTTGATACAGATTTGTAATCCCATATGTTTTCCTTATGTTTGCCTGACGTTCTCAGGATTTATTTTTAAGTAAAATTCATGAAAACTCTACTTTTTTTTTTAAAAAAACAGTAAAGCCATAGTGAAATTAACATATAATCAAAGGAGAAATTAGGAAAAAAAACAATTTTCATTATTACTTAACTTAATGTATAGACTTGCAGGAGAGCAGGAAGCACTTTGTTTTGGGAAGTCTAGAAGGATGGGTGTTCAGAGACACCCATCCTAGCACGTCCCATGGTGCTGATGAAGGTAAAATTTATTACTCATTTAAATGTTGGGATCTTGGGGAAGGAGAAGGGAGATAGGTCAGGTGGGAATGTGTATTGGGTGTACATGGTAAAGGTTTGGTAGCAGGGGGGCCACAGAGGTGGCTTCTGTGAGAAGAGCCCAGAAGCTGCCCCATGTTAGATAAGAGCCAGCTCCAGCCGGCTCCAAAAGGGACCCACTGCTGGCCAGAGCTGAGCCAGTGAGTGATCCTGGTTGTGCCTCTGTGAGACCAGGTTTAAGAAAGGGAAAATCTGCTGTGCAACAGCAGCTGGGAGAGAGGAGTAAGAAAATGTAGAGAGAAACAACCCTGCAGACACCAAGGGCAGTGAAGAAGGAGGGCAGGAGGTGCTCCAGGCACCAGAGCAGAAGTTCCCCTGCATCCCGTGGTGAGGCCCATGGTGGAGCAGGCTGTCCCCCTGCAGCCCATGGGGTACCACGGCAGAGCAGATCTCCACGCTGCAGCCCGTGGAGGAGCCCACGGTGGAGCAGGTGGATNGGGGAGGAGGTAGAAGAGGGTGGATGGGGGGGGGAAGGTGTTTTTAGTTTGCTTTTAGTTTCTCACTGCTCAAGTCCGCTAGGGATAGTAATAAATTATATTAATCTTCCTATGCTGAGTCTGTTTTGCCCATGATGGTAATTGGTGAGCAACCTTCTTGTCCTTATCTCAACCCTTCAGCCCTCGTCCATCGTATTTTCTCCCCCTGTTCCTTTGAGGAGGGGGAGTGAGAGAGCAGTTGTGGTGGAGGTCCGCTGCCCAGCAGGGTAAAACCATCACAGAATGTGAGTCCTGTCCACATTGTACCTGCTGTGCCTGGGGAGTCAGCATGATGTGGATCTCTGCACAACCTCATGGGTGTTGTAGGTGCAGAAGTTGCTATAGGACAATGGGTTGACCAAGGTCTCACGGCTCCATGGGGCAGCATCCAGCCTTTTTTCTGTAAGTTAAATTGTAACCAGACAGCAAGCCAACCTTGACAGTGCAGGTGCCAGCTTCTGATAGAAGCTTCTGAATGCAGCTTTGTGCAGAATGTGATCTGTGCAGCAGAAGAGCTACAAATAAGCTTTCTTTCTGTGTACGGTTCTACTGCTTATTTGTTACCTTTCCTTTCCCTTCCATTCTTTTCTTTCCTTTGCTCAGTCAAAATAGAAGTTGTCTCAGAGAAAGAAAATTCTCCACTCAGATGTGACATCTTCATCTCCAGGAGAGGCCAAAGAAGATGCTTAGATAGAAGAAATTAGCAGAACAAACTTACAATGATTTCCATTTCTTCACCCTCCCTCCTTCCAGCAATCAGATGGGTGGATACCTTCATAACTGTGTTGCCATTAGAAGAAGAGAGAAATCGAGGTATTTATTTATTTATTTATGTAGCTTCCTTAAGTGCTGTCCCGATGCTTGAGTCATCAGACAGTCTTTTAGGTCACCATTTCTTTGGGGCAGAGTTTTTCATATGTTAAGCTCATTTGTAGTTGTAGTTTGATTAACTTGCTACTACTACTAAAGGTAACAATAAGAAACTTTGAATGCATATGTTTCATTAATTAAATTTCCCATTCCATTATTAGACATTTATCCCCTCCAGTTTTTTTGAACTGCCTGATTAATTTAAGTAACATGTTATTACTGATTGTTCAGTTGTGTAATTTTAACTCACATTTATCTGATGTCTTTTCTTACATACAGTTATTAAACATGTAATTTAAAATTACAGAGAACTATAGAACAATGATAGAAAGAGTGTAGAAGTCTTGCGTTTTATCATTATTTTACATTTCAGCTTGAATTAACAGCAATGTAAATCTGGAAATATTTTGTCTTTTTTTTTTTTTTTTCCTTTGGCTGATTGAGAGTTGTTTTACTTTGGATGGCATTTTTCTGTAAGTCTCTGGTACAGTAACTCTGGAAGCACTGGTCAATTTGAAAACTTTAAGGACAGTTTCAGGCATTCCTGGGTAGAATTTTGTTCATTTTGGTGATGACTGGAGGAGCAGCTGCACCATCAACTTCATTATCTGTTTATGTATGTAGAATCTGAACCAGTTAGTGGTTACCTTGAATGGTTACCTTTCAGCTTAAAAGCATCTCCACCCCCTTTCTGGTTTTAAAATGTTAACTGATGTAAAGATTTACTTCTCAATCTCCAAGAAAAGAATGATCTGGCACTGTGAGGAGATGATTTGAGTGTACATAGCTCCTCATAGGGGATGAAAAAGGAGGCCAGGCTTCTTGTGTGCCAGGTGGGTAATGACAGTATAGATGAGGTGGAGGAGGAGATGGGGTTGGGAGGGTGGGGTGGGGATTTGGGGCCTCCTCAGTACAGTGAGGGAAAAGCAATGGTATGTGTGACTGGGAGGAAGAAGGTTCCTGAGTCATCTTCAGGTAGTAAGGAGAGAGTATATCCTGCAGAGCACAAGGAAGCAGAGAAGTCCTTGGGAACATGAACTGACATCTAGTTTTATTTTGAACAAGGAGTAGAACATAATGTGGGAAATAAGGCTGGTGGAAGATAGTACACTTTAACCTGAAATACATTTGAAGAATAATTTTTTGGCTTTTGAGACATTTTAGGTGGTTTAGGTAAATGACCTTTGGCCATTTCTTTGGTGTAAAAATAGATGCAGCAATGAGATGCAGCAGTGGCAATGCCAGTTGGTAGAGACCTGCTGAGCTGCTCATTCTCTCTCTCTCTGTCCCTGGAAGATTTAGCAAGAAGATTGTCTGGAAGGCTTTTATCTGACTAGAACATCACTTGGCTTGTTGTGACTCTTCTCCATTCCCTTAGGATTTGATGACATTGCTCAACTCCAAAATATTTTTTAGCCCTTTTAGAAGCTGGACTATTTTACCTGTTTCTGCTCTTACAGAAGTCTTGTGGCTCTGACTGATATCTGGGGCCTGTGATGTTTGTGAGCACAGGGTTTGTCTGACAGCAAACAGGTATTTCTACTTTCAGTTGTACGTTAGAGCTTTGTAGCTGTATTTTATTATGAAGTATAGGTCTGTACTTCAATGTCTTAGGGTTTGCATTTTCTGCCATCTGAAAACTGTCTGAAGCCCTTATTTTTTATTGATTCCAAATATCTTTTAAGACATCAAGTGGATCTCAGGTTTTGGTTTTTTTTTTAACCTTTTGGAAAATGCTTTAGACTGTGCAAGATGCAGTAACTTTAAGGAAAGTTTCATGTGTGAAGTCACAGTTTACAAGGAAAGGGACACAAATATTTCTTGATACTTTTTGGATTAAAATTGTATTAGTGTAATTTTGAAGGATCAGCCAACTTTTAAAGAAATGTGTGCAGGCTCTTCCAAATCAGTATAATGTAACCTAAAATTTATCTGTAGAATGTCTTTGTACTCTAAAATTAAAAGAGGTGATTGAAACTTGCAGAAAGGAATCAGAAAAACACTAACTCTAGGTGCTGCTGGTGGCTGTGTGTACAGGATCATTTTTAATGATCTATAGCTTGCAAGAAGTTGGAAAATTTTCTCTTTTACTTCACTGAAAAGAGCAGCTTGAAGCAATTGTAAAATGTATCTATTGCTACAAGTGCACATTTACACAGACAGAATGGGAAGCCTGATAGTTTTACTGTTAGCAAAGCTGGCATCTGGAGGATTTTATTAGAGGAATTTTATCTTTTTTTTTTTTAACAGCTGAAGTGAAAAAAAAAAATCTTTCATGAGACAGAGTCAGCTTATTGTGTTGCTAACCACTTTCCTGCAAAACTTCAGAAACTTCTACAAGAAACCAGTGTCATTTAGGTTTCTGTGCAAAGTTATCTGAGAGTACTGAATACTGTTGCCTTTGCAGTATGAATTATAGCACTATAGCACTATTCTTTCTCTTTTGGCTTACGGATGCAGTTTTTCTTTCTTACCTGGTGGTAGTTACGACATGCACTAAAGCAAACAGTTAGGTGGGTCCTCAGTCTTTACAGGTTGGGAAACAAATATCATGACCTGGCACAAGGAAAGAGGCACCTGTCAGGAGTGCAGGAAGAAGAAGCTTTGGTTTTCCACACTTTGTATAAATTTTTTCTTTTTATTTATTTTTTTCTGTAATATCCTAATGTGCTTTAAAATACAGGAATTTGTTCAGTATGGTATTTTTGCCAAGCTTTCTTGTCAATATATATTCCTGTGAGAGGATATGGGAATAGCATAAGGATAGGAATAAGGTTCTTACCTTTAAATCAAAGAAACAACCCCCAACACTAAAATCTAAAACAATTTTAAAAAGTAAATAAATCCTTATTTCAATATTATATTTGGCTGTTTGTATGGTTGAAAAAGAGCGTGTTATGCAGCAATCAGTAGTTATGTATGCTCGAGACAATTTTTTTTAACTGAAAAATATAAATATTAGAAGTTACTAGATAATAAGAGTGAAAAGGAAAATGAAATAATTTTTGGAGTAGAATCAAGAGAGATGTTCAATAAAATATGAACATTAGTTTTAGTCAAGCTATCTTTTAAATTATTGAAACCTCCTTTTCAGGAGGTTCATGAAAAGACTGAAACTCTCTAAATGAGTACTTCGGAGGTACCTCATACATGCAGTGCATTTTACCTTATCCAGGAATCCCTCAAGTACAATCAATGAAGTTCAATGACACTTCTCTTTAGTAGAAAAAGGTGCAGGGAGTTCTTCCATTTCTTGTACCAGAAAATTAATTTTCAGATATGCTATGAACCTGGAAAAGAACTGCTATGAATTCTATGTTTTTTGAAGTGTTTCTAGGTCATACTCTTTAAAAATATTTATATATGAATATATACATTGTTTCCTGGAAATTCAGAAGTAGTATCTAAACCGAAATATGTGGAGGAAGGTGCTGCCTGCATGTTGTCTGTTCTTCATACAATTCTAACGCAGATAGGTAAGTTATAGTTCACAAATAGTGACTATTATTTCCAGATTCACTGATTCCCTATGCTTTGCTCCATCCCCAATGTGTATAAATACCTGACTGGGAGGAGTAAAAAAGTAAAGCCAGGACCTTCTCAGTGGTTCCCAGTGACAGGACAGAAGGCAATGGCTACAGATTCAAATACAGGAAATTCCAGTCAAACATAAGAAGAAACTCTATTATTTTGAGAACGGTCGAAGATAAACCAGGCTGCCCAGGGACCTTATGGCATCTCCATCCTTGGAGACATTTAAAACCCAGCTGGACGTGGCCCTGAGCAGCCTGCTGTAGTTGGCCTTACTTTGAGCAGGGGGATTGGACTTGGTGAGCTTCTGGAATCCCTTCCAATGTCACCTATTCTTTGTGTGATTCTCTTTTTTCATTTTACTTTGAACAAGATGTTGGCTGTATTTCTTCTCTGATTCACATATTTCAACACTGTCTTTTCAGACATACTCAATAGAAATCTCTGTGCATACTGAGAAGCTACACCGTTAAGGGGACTAACATTGCTGCTTTGATATAGAGTATTTAAAAGTTGCCATTCATTGAGAAATACAATATAGCAGCATGGGGATTTAACTATCATTTTTGGAAGCTTGGGAGTCATAACTAACCATTCAGCTGTCCATTTCATATGTTGTGCTACAAGCATGGCTAAACTTTCATATTAATATTTTGTGCAGATCACAATTTTTTTCCTCTTTTAAGGGTTTGCTGGACTGTTTTTGATCTATTAGCCAGCAGAAGAATTTTAAAAAGTCAGTTCTGTTCATTCAGCTAAAGAATAGATTCATGTTGACTGTCTACACTTCTTTCCAGATAGTCTCTATGTTAGCCATCCTTAAGGGAAAGTGCGACTTCACTGTTTAATCCATCATCAGAAAAAGAAGGCAACGTGTGTTTGAATGTCTGTCTAAGTTTTAACATTGAGAATGAGAGGCTCATTACTGCTAGGATAATATGATGTACCAAACTGATGCAATTGATGTTAAATATTGTGCAGAAAGTAAGAGCTGTTTAAAAAGTAGCAACCATTAGTGTCTATTGCAATGGGTTGGTGTATTCCCCTCGACAATACTGTATCATCTGGAAAGATTTGAAATAGAATGCATTATGGTCTTAGTGAAGCCTCAAGAAGTTGGGAAGACTTCAAAATGATAATAGCTTGCTAGATAAAATACATCATCAAATCAGAACTTAAGTAATAAGTGTATTATCTGTTGTTTGAGGGAGAGAAATATAATTTACTGAAAATACATGAGCACCACAGGTTGCTCTATGCACCCTGAGTTTGCTCTCTCTCATTCAACCTTCTGCTTCATATTCCTTTTGCCATACATATATATAAAAGCGAGAGGCACTTTGAAGGGAGATTTGGATGAGGCATGTAAAGTTTCTGTTCTTAGCCTAATCAATGTATCTATTTCATTTTTACAGCTGGAAAATGGTATGGCTGTTTTTGCATCCCCAAAGTCGCATCCCGATACCTTGTTCTATGGCATATACATTTAATAAAGACTTTGCTTTGGGCCTTTCACACTTCCTTATTTCTTACGTTAGGTAAAAGTCTGCATTTAGTCCTTTTACAAGTCTTAAAATTTGAAATGCTGAATACCTTCTGTGCATTTATCTCAAGTGACAGAACCAAATACAGTCTCATGACAAAAGCTAATAAACCCTGTTCTGTTGGCAGTTCAGTTTTGCTTTGAAATGGAATGACTTGCTGAAGCATTGTAACAAGATTGGATACGCTCAGGTTGGATTTAGTGTGTTTTGTTAGGGACAGGGATAGAGAGTTGGAAGGAAAGACTCCATCTGCTGAGACAGAGCATCCATCCATCTTGCCATGACACAGCCCTCAACCTTCATACACTAGTTTGTCTTGCAGCAGATGGCCTTCTCTTTCAGGGCTCTGGCATATGAGAAGCAATTGGTGGGGTTGTGGTGGTTTCACTGTTGCTGCCAGTTACCTCATGCAACAGTACAGACTGTGTACGGTCAGTATGGAAAACAGGTCTGCAGAGAAAGGCCTGAGTGTTCTGGTCAACAAGATAAACACAAGTAAGCAGTGCCACCTGTGTGGCATGAAGGCCAACCACAGGGAAAGGGGAAGTTTTGTTGTTGTTGTTGTTTTGTTGTTGTTTTGTTTTGTTTTATGGTAATGATTAAGCACTAAAGAAGTGTCCAGAATAGTCATGGCATAGCCATCACTGGGGGTGCTCAAAACTTGACTGAGTATTGCTGATCCGTAAGCAATGTGATCTAACTTTGAAGTTGAATTCAGCAACAGGTTTGAAGAAGAGTTTGGGGTAAATGACTTCTAGAAACTACCTTGCAATCTAAATTATTCTGCTATTCTATCAGTGGTGTGGGCTACCAAAAGCAGGGCCTGCTCTTTTGGAATTGCCCAGTAAACATTTCCCTGTCCCAGACAGTGCCACACATCCCGAAAACATCTCAAGCTCTTTTCTATCACTGTTTTTTTGTGGTATCAACAGCTGGGCTGTCAAACAATTGCTGTCTTTTTCTGGTTATTCGTTACAGCACCTGTTTTTCCAAGATGCATCACACTGTGGCTTGCAAAGCTGTATGCTAGTGGAAGTTTGAGTCCGAATATATGGAGAGGACTTCTAAAGCAATTAAGAGCAGAGCTTATATTTTGTGGAGCAAAGAAAAATTTGGAAATGGAATGGAAGAAGTGGCATTCTGCTGCAACCCTGTATTATTACCAAGTAACACTGTCCTCATCCAAAACATTTATACCTTTCTGTGGTCATAGAGCTAAGTGTCTTTTTCCTCTTCACAGACACAGAATAGTGAAGTTTCTGTTCCCGCATGTTCTTACTATGTGAATGACCAAAGAAAACAATTCTTGTCATGATTCAATGGTCTTTCTCCCTTATTAAGTGTATAGAATTTTCAGACAATCATATTTAATGATTCTGTGATATTTAATAATAGGGAGATAAATTTGTAAATGGAATAATTTCTATAAAAGTTCATTTATAGAATGTTGTATACTAAGCGCTGTTCCATTTTCAACGACATAGGAGTGGATAGAGCTTCTTTCTCACCATGTGAAGCCCTCCTTTTTGCTCATCAAATATAAATCATATTCTTGCTTTTGGTGTTTCTTCACCTGTCTTCTTCCAAAATATGACAAGGGTATATGGATATGCACAGAAAACATTTATTGGTTGGTTGTTAGGTAGTTACTTTCTACATTAGTTCAGACTTTCACTTTCTTTGTGAGGACACTAGTTTATCCTACTTCTCTGGACTGTGTCTGTCACATGCTTTCAGATCAACTGCAGAAGGGAATAAAGAATCAATTACCATCGTAATTTATGCAGGAATAAATGTTAATAAATTCTTTTAGTATCCCAAAGCTAATCAGAGAAACAAGCCCTCATTAAAATCTAGCATACCAAAGTAGGTTTGAACTTTCTAGGCTAAATCAATTTAGGATGACTTTTTAAAAGTAAATAAAGTTCCTGAAGTGGTATTTCTTCTTCCTGTCCTTTCGGGGGTGGGGGTGGGGTGGGGGGAGGGAAGGTATGTTCCCTGCTGTCTTGGTTAGTTTTCCTTGTTCAGCATTCCCCCCTCCTCCAGGAAAGCTGAGAGTAATGATCGAGAATGTCTATAGGTTGATATAGAGTTTGTAAAACTGGTATAATGAAGAGAAATAACCTGTGTTTATCAGGAAAGACCTGATGCATCCCCTCAGTAATGTGGATAAATGCACACTGAACCCTTCACAGTTCTGGGGAAAATTAAGAATCCAAAATGTGACATCTGACATTTGCTGTCTTCATGCAAGTCCCCAGTTTTTTTTCTTTTTCTTCTTTTTTCTTTCTTTTTTCTTTTTTCTTTCTTCTTTTTTCCTTTTCTTTTTTTTTTTCCGGCCTTATCCATACTCTTTACAAAGAATCACAAGGAGCTTGAAATACTGGCTATAAAAATGAAGAATTAGTTTTTGGAGAGCTTGAAGTCTGCACTCCATATGCATTTAGGGATTTCAGACTTTTTTTTAATCTCCATCCCTACGTGTTGCTTTCAATACACGAAAATATTTTTCTTTATGCCTTTGAGGAGCAGAACTGATGAAACCTTGCTCTTTACAGACTTTGTATTGTGTATAATGTTGAACTCCAGCTGCCTTTTCTCAGCAGTGGAGTATCTGATTGTCTCCACTTCACCATTCAGAAACTTTGGCATCTTAGGACCTGTAATTTCTTTCAGTCTTGCTGAAAATTGACCAGTGGGCTCACAAGCTGTAATGTGGAGAAGTGGGAATACACATGCACAGTCATCTAAGCCCTTTTTCCTGAAAATATTGGGTGAAGGGAAAGGGGAAGAAGGAGATAATGCTTGTCCTAGAGGAGACTTTTTGTTATAAACTGTCTAACTTGGACGTGAAGGTAGTCTGTGGATGTGATCTTTATTACCCTAAAGTGGGCACTCTTAAAGGGAGTGGAAGAGCTTTGTATTGCTGGGGTAAAGGAGAATTTACCTGAATTGAGACCCCAGTCTGTGAAGCATCTAGTCCAAGTGGCTGGTTCCTGTCACAAGTAGAGTGCGAGTCCTGCAGCACGAATGAACACAGTAAACTGTGGGCCTAGCAGGGACATGCCAGAACTTGCATGAAAGTGACTCACGAAGCTTCTCCCTTCATCTGTGGTGAGCTACGTAAATGATTAAACGAACAGTATTTTTGTGAAGCAAAGCTGTCCAGTGCCCTTGCCTGCCATGACTAAGGAATTTGGCTGTTATCTACACCATGCCCTTGATGATGGCACAAATGTCAGGAGATGTCTGAGCTGATGGCTGTTGAGAGAACCGAGCGCGATGCTGTGAGGGAGAGGGGCCAGCCGGTACAGAGGTGGGGCCTGGTGGGGCCGCGCTTTCTGTGAGGGAAAGATGAATGTTTTCTGGAGTCTGAAATTGACTGTAAAAGTGGGAGTGTGCCTGGGAAGAGGGGGAGGGAGAGTTTGCCTTTGTAAGCTCACCAGAGACAGAGGATGTGGCTGAGCTGTCAATTGACTTTTAACAGCTGAAAAAGCCTAATTTATCAAGCTGTTGCAATATTGACAGCTTCTTCTGCTTTGCGTGTGCTGTTAGCCCTTTGGTGCTCAGTTTCTCCTGTTCATGTCTGTTACATTTTCTTTCACTGTCTAATTTGTGAGGAAACTTCTAACTCCTGTGACATCCTCTCTCCCTTCCTTGCATCCCTCTGCAGGTCATCTCTGACACGATGCCTGTGAAGACTTGCCAGTTGGGCCACGTTAAACTAGGAGACAAAATGTGACTTGGAAAGCTGTTCAGTGCGCAAGGTTTTATTTTATAAATGATTGCTTCCCTTTGCCCATCTCTGTTTCTTTCACCTGTTTCTTTCTGCCCCAGAAAAAGGCTGTAAGGTCTTAAAACAAACTCTGTGTGTCTGTTTTACATCTGCCCAAGAGAGGTGTGTGGCTTGGGCTCCTGAGTGCTCTCCTCACACTGGTGGTGAGTCAGGAGTAGTGCATCAAAGAGGTCTAGGGCAGGCTGTTCTCCACGCCTGGAGGCTACACAGGGCTCGTTATCATGAGCAGCATATTTTCTGGTAAGGCATACGTTACCATCAGCCATTCTCACAAAAAGCCAAGCGAGGCTCTTACAGGATGGCTGGTCCCAAGCAAGCAATCACACAGGAGGCATTCAGGTAATTCTGAGACTCAATAAGGAGCCGCATGGAGAGCGAGAGGCACCTGCAGGAGTGGTGTCTCCTGCTGCCCCTGAAGGCTGTGTTGAGGACATGGTAGGTTTGGAGGGGACAGGAGAAGAGCAAGACGTTCCCTTCCCAAGTATGCAGCTTGAAAGCAAACAAACAAACAAAACACCCCCCCACAAACAAACAGACAAACAAACAAGATGCAACATGTAATTGAATTAGTTACATCTTTAATATAGTCAACATGAATGTAAAAAAAAAAAACAAAAAAACCACCATGAATTAAAATTGAGGTGCTAAAGCTACTGTTTACCATGGGCTTAGAAGGTCTATGAAATTTCTGTAGAATCTTCTAAAATGGCTGTGTTGTAAATAAGCAACAAAACTTAGCAATATAGTTTAAAAAAACCCTGCATCCTAAGCTAGACAGTTGAAATCTGTGCATAGGAAGATGCAACTGGAAATTCTGTTTATGATGTGAACATAACATAACAGCGTTCCTGGTTATCTGGAGAGGTCCCAGAGGACTGGAGGCTTGCCGATGTGACTCCCATCTACAAGAAGGGCCGTAAAGAGGACCCGGGGAACTACAGGCCTGTCAGCCTGACCTCGGTTCCAGGGAAAGTTATGGAGCAAATCATCTTGGGTGAGATCACACGGCACTTGCGTGGCATCCAGGGTATCAGGCCCAGCCAGCACGGGTTCACGAAAGGCAGGTCGTGCATGTCCAACCTCATCTCCTTCTATGATAGTGTGACCAGACTGGTAGATGAGGGAAGGGCTGTCGATGTGGTCTACTTAGATTTCAGTAAAGCCTTTGACACGGTCTCCCACAGTATTCTCCTGGGGAAACTGTCTGCCCATGGCCTGGACAGGGATACCCTTCTCTGGGTAAAGAACTGGCTGGAGGGCCGTGCCTAGCGGGTTGTGGTTAGTGGAGTTAAGTCCAGCTGGCATCCCGTTACAAGTGGTGTCCCCCAGGGGTCGGTACTGGGGCCTATCTTGTTTAATATCTTTATTGATGACCTAGATGAGGGGATTGAGTGCACCCTCAGTAAGTTTGCAGACGACACCAAGTTGGGAGGTAGTGTCGATCTGCCTGAGGGTCGGATGGCCCTTCAGAGGGATCTGGATAGGCTGGACTGCTGGGCTGAGGCGAACGGGATGAGATTTAACAAGGCCAAGTGCCGGGTCCTGCACTTTGGCCACAATAACCCCATGCAACGCTATAGGCTTGGGGCTGAGTAGCTAGAAGACAGTGATGAGGAAAGGGACCTGGGAGTGTTGATCGATGCAAGGCTGAACATGAGCCGGCAGTGTGCTCAGGTGGCCAAGAAGGCCAATGGCATCCTGGCCTGTATTAGAAACAGTGTGGCCAGCAGGAGCAGGGAGGTGATCATCCCCCTGTACTCAGCTTTGGTGAGGCCGCACCTCGAGTACTGTGTTCAGTTTTGGGCCCCTCACTACGAGAAAGACATCGACGCCCTGGAACGTGTCCAGAGAAGGGCAACAAAACTGGTGAGGGGTATGGAACACAAGTCTTACGAGGAGCGGCTGAGGGAGCTGGGATTTAGTCTGGAGAAGAGGAGGCTCAGGGGAGACCTCATTGCACTCTACAACTTCCTCAAGGGAGGTTGTGATGAGGAGGGGGTCGGCCTCTTCTTTCAGATAACTAATGATGGAACTTGAGGAAATGGCCACAAGTTGTGCCTGGGAAGATTTAGATTAGATATCAGGAAAAACTTTTTCTCTCAGAAAGTGGTCAGGCACTGGAACGGCCTGACCAGGGAGGTGGTGGAGTCACCGACCCTCGCAGTGTTCAGGAAGCGCCTCGGCAAGGTGCTACAAGACATGATTTAGTAACTTAGTGGGTAGTATTGGTGATAGGATGATGGTTGGACTAGATGATCTTGTAGGTCCTTTCCAACCTTGTGTTTCTATGATTCTGTAAAGCCTATGTTTCATTACCCCACCAACTGCATTTAACATACTTGTCTGCTTCTGTTTCAGTTAAAATTGTCAGGGAGCAGCAAGGCCTGGCTGCTCCCTAAGGGGCAGGAAGCTGAGGGTGACCCCAGTATAGGCCGTGCTCTCACCCATGGGGGAGTCCCATGGCGTCTGCACTTGGTGGGCATAGTGTCCTCCATCCACAGCCCCAGACAAGGTGATTGATGACCCGTGTCCAGGGTACATCCAAGGAGCCCAGCGTGGAGCAAAAGGAGACAGGACCAGGGACAGGAATGAATGGAGACAAGAGGCTGAGGTGGCCTATTCAGGAGACAGGTCCAAGGTCCATCCAGCAGGCAGAACCAGAGGCAGGACTGGACGCCAGTACTGCTGCGGTGTCACAGGGGACAGAGGGCCCTCGGAGGGACTAAAAAGGGCTCCTGGGCCATTGGCAGGGTGAGAGGAGGCTTGTCAGGGTTGGCAAGAACTATTTAGTGGTGCTCACAGCATCCTGACAAAAATAAGCAAAAATTCAGTCCTGGTGTTTGTATTCTAAAGCTTGTTAGTGTCAGTATTTTCGACAGTCAGTTTATATTCACGTACTGTAGGGGTACTTCAGATGAACATGCTGATTCTGCTTTTTCCCTTTTTGACCACTGTGCATAGTCTGTTCTCTGCTGAAGTTCATCAGCCACTGGCCCCAATAGGCCTTTTAAAAAATTGTTTTGCATACTTAGTTTCCATGTTTTTTCCCAAACATTTGTCATGTTAATATTTCCCCTCCCAGAACTCTGATTAGTTACATGAACAGAAGTGGCTTTGGTATTAATGATGCTATTATATACTACGCTGAGTCTATTAATAAATTAATAATGCTGTGTCTTGTTTGTTCATAAAAGAGGCTCACCAAGGGCTGTTTCAAATGAAAAATACTACTGATTGCTTGTAATTTAATCTAGTGAGTTTTTATGCATGTGAGGCAAAGGCAATTAGCCCTAACTGAGAGAGTTCTAATTCCCAACTAGATTTCAAGTTTAATACAAACACTTAGTTAAAAATAGCAACCTGGAAATACTGATACCCCACCCCAGCCACCCACCCCCCCAAAAAAAGAAAAAAGGGAGTTCTGGTTTTGAAAGCCATTTTTAATAGTTGTTACTGTTTTGAAATGTGGCTGCCTTTATACCTTCTTCCTGTGTGCCTGAAGAGAATACTAATTTTTTTATGTACTCCTGAATTTGAAATTTGTTTGGATTTTATTGACTTGTCCTAGCACCAAAATCTGGAATTCTCCTGTAATGCAAGATAAAATGTTGTTAGGCAGCACAATTTATTCACAAAAGCATGTAAACTGCAAAGTTGTGCAAGCCTTTTTTTTTTTCTTTCTTTGTCAGCTTTTTGCATTGTTGATTGACTTACTGTAGTGCTGCTGTCAGTATTTTACCAATAGTGTGGTAGGATCTCATGACTGGCATTTTGCCTTTTTAAAAACCATCTCATTGCTCCAGTAAAGAATTTGAACCTCTAAATCAGCCATCATAGCTGTTAACCTCTTTTTATTATTATTAACGTGCTCTTGGGAAAGGAATATTGAACAGTAATTAGGAGCAAGTAAAGTACTGGAATAAGCTTGAAAAGGTCAGTTTCTAGGCAAGAGGCCTTTCATATGTTATCTTTATTTTTATACTCTAATAATTATTAATATAGTAACATGCATTAATTTATATTGTCAAATGGAGTTTAAAATGCTTCTGTAGATCACACTTAAAAATAAGTAATTATTTGGAAACCACATCTCAGCAGCATTGTTGGTACTCAGTTTAATTCTTAACTGCTTTATTTTGTAATTTTTATTTGTAATGTTGTTACATGTTTTTGCTAAAAGTGGTAAAAATACTCTGAATATTTTTCACGTAATTATAGAAAAAATGTGATCATATTCTGTACATTCTGTATTAAAAGTGTAGATTAAATGCAATTTTATTTTATGCACATGAAATATGAAATACTTTTGGAAGAAAAACTATTTAAGCGCTGGATGATACAGTGGGAGATCAAATAGTTTTACAGTATTTTTATACCTCGTGCAGGTAGGTGTATTGTCATGATCAAAGACCAGGAAAGCTGATACAAAGCTGTAGGAATATCAAGTGTAAGATTTCTCTCTTTTTAGTCCTGAGTGATAACAAAGTAATGAACTAGCTTTGATATAAAAACATTTGGTAGTTTATTGCTTTATCTTTGACATGTTCTTCTACAGACAACTTTTATGCTAGAGGATCAGACAATTTAAAATACTCTCAATTTTTTCACTTTTGAATCTTGAAGGTAGATTTTTTTCCTTCTAGTAGCAATCTGTGTATGCATGCACTACGCATAACTTTGTAAGATACTCCATCCTGTGCCGCCCCCCCTCCCCCGCCCCAAGGTTGCAGATTCCTCCTGTATTCAACCCTGGAGGTCATCACAGATCTCTGTGTATATATGGAGTAATAAAGCATAGAAAATGCAGCAGTTTTAGATCTTTGAAGTCTAATTATCCCAAAAAGGAATTTTTAATTAGTTGGTTTTTATAAAATTATACGACGGGAAAAATGTTCCAGACAGGAAGTTCTGTGAGCTAAGAAGGCAGTGGTGAAAAATCGTTCTTCAACTGAGTGTTTTTTGTCCAAACTCCTTGTTTTTCTTTGTCAAAGTGAAATATGTTCTCTGGGCTGTTCCTTAATAGATTTTTAACAAATGTGAAGTAGAAGGAAAAGAACAGTATTTACTTATTTTTTTATTTATGGTTCATTTTTTTTTTGTTAAAAAAAAAAAGCATTCCTTTCTTTTTATGTCTCCATGTCTATAAGTTGCATGTGTCCAGGTGACGGTTGGTAGCACTTTTTGTTAGAAAATAGCAATAAATATTGTTTATTATCACTGCTTAGCCTTGAATAAATGCTTCCTATTAGAATATGACAATTGGAAAACATATGGTTACTATGCTGAGGATTAAGACAGTATTCTTCATTATCTACTTAACAGTAAACGTAAATGCAAACATAGTAAGTATTATTTAGAGGCAGTGTATATTCTACACATAGTTTATAAATCATAGGTAGACGTTCTGAGATTTCATAAGAGACATTCTTTTTTATTGAACTCTTAAGTATCGTTTTGCTAAGAAGCCTGAGAAGTCTCAACTACCAAAACCTTTAATTCAGCACAGCTTTTCTTTTCCAGGATCTAGCAGCATCACCTTGGGGAATCTGAGATGACTGTGTAAATTGAAACAGTAAGTCTACAGGAGGTCATTTCTCTTAAGGAGTGTAATCAAGGGAGATGCAGAAAAAAATTCTTGAACAGGTAACATTTTGGGAGGTCACTTTATAGTAACCTCTTGATTTCTCTCTCTTCAGAGAGTAGGTTGTAGTAAAAATATTTCTTCCAGAACAGCCCATTTCTCTTGGCTACATTGCTCTTTTTTGTTTTGTTTTGTTTTGTTTTATTGGGTGAGATGGAAAGAAGAAACTGTGGAGGAGAGAATTAACAACAATTCTTCTTTTCATATGCTATAATTCATGGATGGTAGAGAAAAGCGGTGGATAGCCCAGTTTTCACTGTTCTACAGCATGTATGTGCATTCCACTCCTGTGTTTACTGTAGATGTACGTGGAGAAATTTTTTTGACGCTTAGCCTTCATAGCTGAGTCAGGTGCTATCTAGCTCAATGCCTCTTTATGGAATAAACTGTGTAAGCTTTTCTTTAATGGGTATATGTGTCTGTGGAAAAAAAATGGACGTATCCATACAAGCAACAGAAGAAAAATACTTAGGATTAGTTCAGAATAAAATTCTTTCACCAGTATGTTAGGATGCTTCTTAATTGCTTATGTGCGATTGGGTTTAAGGATAATACTTATGTGTATTTGAAGTTTTGCACTGCTCAATAGTGCTTACTTTGTACTTTTGTGATAACTTTTTCAGGTAGGTGTCTTTGCAGGAACCCTCCCGCTCAAGTTTTCTGCTTTAATACAGTTATTGCCCATAATTATTTGAAAAGCTAGGGACCATATTTAGCCTTTGTTAAGGTAAGTGTGATCAGACCTTAAATAATTGGATTTCAAATAATTTACACAGCATGGATATGCAAGTTTATCTGTGATTTGAAAGTTTTTATTGTCATCAATTTAGGGGAGTTGCATTGCTTAAAGGTGCTGTGTGGGAATTATCCATGTCATCCCAAGTGATAGAGTGGGATCTTATAAGTGTGTTAGTTACTTTTGTAATGAGTTGAAATGGCTCATAAGAGGTGCAATAGTTTGGTCTTTTAAAAATAATCTATCCTCTAATTAGAAACTTTACAAGTCTTCAAGTCCATTCAGCTGGGAAATGGAAATCTGTCTTTTTTTATTGCTATAAAGATACCCTTTGCAGCCAGAGATCAGAAAACACAAGAGGTGGTAGCTGGGACATGCATGTCTAGAAGAGCTGTGAATAGTACATTTTTTTCTGTTGCAGCACTGCTGCACGTTACCTGTACCAGGTTAACTGGACTTGATGTTTGTCCCAGTGAGGCTCTTTGTCTCTGGGACATTTGCAGATCACAACCATCTGTGAATACAAATAAGTATTTGTAACTATACAAGTTGGATCCGTGAGTAGGAAATGCAAAGATACCTGCCTAAATCCTTAGGAAGACTGAATCATTAGCTCTGAGGAGCACACAGGGTGTTGTCTTAGTGATAAAAAATAGAATGAGAATAATACCCAAGCTCTTTCAACTCCAAAGGGACTGGCTGCACAATCCCACTTCCTCTCTGGCTGTAGTGTTTGCCACTAGCATGGTGCAAAAAAACAACCAAACAAAAAACCTTTTTTTTTTTTTGTAAGCCTGTCTGCAGGTGCAGAGATAGAAACTGTATGTCTAGCAGCAGATTCCGTTTTCATACTTCCTTAACTATCGTATAAGCTCAGCTGGTGTTCGGACATCATAGCCCAAGAGGGGTACTTTAACCATGTGCTAGTGATGATGGTATGTGTTTGTTTGCTTTTTTTTTTTTTTTCCTTAATGGTTTGATTCTTGATGGAACTTCCATCTCAGGTGGCCCAAGCATGAGAACTTCAAGTCTTGTCAGTAGTTTCTCACTTTGTCATCTGCAACAGGTTGTACGTAGCTTGAGTGGGACTATACGAAGCACTGCTGTGTTGTTTTCCACAGTTCAGTCTTGCTTGGATGGAGTTAGAAATGAGGCTTCTCCACAAAGGGAGAAACAAGTCTGTTTAATAAATAGGAATGTATGTGCTGAATGCTTTGTGTGTGCATTATATATGTCTCCTGCACTCTAACCATAGGATATTTCAGGTTTTGGAAAATGTTTGAATTCTGAAAATGGCTTTTAAATTTAAAGATATTTGAATGTCTGTTTTAAATGCTTCTGTTTTCTGTACCTTGGTATCCTAACTTCTCCTGCATTCCCCATCATGCATTCTTCCTTCCTTCACCAGAAAAGGATTTTAGTGCCTCTAGTCAAATGCCAGGAAGTGACATTTCACACTGAACATGTGTGGGCAGATCTTTTACTAAAGGTCTATTGAAAAATACCTGGAGAAGCAGCAGTTTTGTCTCATTGTCACTGCTTTTTTTTTTTTTTTTTTTGCTCCCACAAAATCTGGTTTGGC
>VXAL01007506.1:33017-50522 GCA_013399475.1 Chauna torquata | reverse complement strand
TTTCCTTTTTTTTTTTTTTTTTTTTTTGACTCACAGAAATCTGGTTTGGATCCTCAGAGATTTTTGGAGAAATTCTGTCAAGAAACAGAAATGGCATATAAAGCCATGAGGATTACTTGTACCTCCTTCACCAAAATATGCTACAAATGTGAAAAGAATTTGAAGGCAGTTACTTATGGGCAGGTTGGGTCAGTCCAGAGCCCTGGTCATCAGGCGAGCTTGTGGTTACATGGACAGGCTGAGAAGGAGTCACCTTCCACATTTCTTTTTGCTCTCACCTGAAATGCCAGCTTTCCTTCTTAGAAACCCTCTCCTCTTCAGCTTGGCTCTGCCTTGGCACTGGGATAGATAAGCAGCTCTGAAAACTGCTTCTCTGTTAGCTCAGGTGCTTGAGTGTATATTTAAATACCTGATCTTCAACATCTACCCTTAAAATACTACATTTAAAATAAAATTCAGGTGGGAGCCATGAGAGATGTCTGGGAGAGGACAACAGTAATCCTCTCCTAGGTGTTAATTCTGGAAGGCATAAAGTGTGCATGCCTGGAGCAGGTTATGAGGGTTGAAAATTCAGGGCATTGCAGAATGCCATATCTTAGAATCTCTCTTCATCGCCTCTCCCCCCCCCCATTTTCTAGACACTTACAAGATAGAACAAAAGCTACCTCTAATAAAAGGAAGAGCCATCATTCTCCCTAATAGGCTTTTCAGTTAAACTTACGGTACATTTAAAAAAAAAAAGGCGGGGGGGGGAAGAAAAGAGCTGGTCTGAAGCTCGATAGTATCCTCATTTTCCTCATGGTTGCTTCATTTTGAGCATGTCTCAGTACAATGTAGGTAAAAAGAAATACTTTCTTTTTGAAGCTTGTGGGAATATCTCCTTCTCCTTTTTTTTCTACCAGTTCCAGCAGAATGAACTTGATATATATTCCCAAGGAATTAAATTCACTGAGAACTGTGGAGTTTATTCTGGAAGAACTTCAGAACACCCCCCCCCCCCAACCCCCGCCTGCCTTTCTCTAATGAAAAAATACTTGCTTTTTTTTTTCTTCGTAGGCACTAAGGATCAAAGGCAGCCTTTTGTTAAAATGGGAGGTTGTCCTGATGTTTTTAACCAGATTTTTCTTTTCCCTTGCTGCTTAGTGTGTCGTTGGCTGACTGCACCTTAACTATACCCCTCTAGCTAAGAAAAGTCTGTTTTACACTTTTGCTGTAATGTGTTTATAGTCTTTAGAGTATCTTAGACTTCTTCAGGATAAAAAAAAAAACTTAAAAATATAACATTCACTATTATTTTACATTCCCTGTATTATTACCAGATAAATCTAGTATGTTTTTGTCCTCTATGCATTTAGATTTTATTACATTGTAGGTTAGAATTGTATTATCCTTATTGCATATTACCACATACCAGGAATTTCTACTGTATTTGCAGATAGGGCTTTTGCCTTGTGTCTATCTTAAATTGTTTTAGCATAGATAATAGAAATATTGATTTGTTTATCCTCTTGATTCCTGGCCTTTTAACATTTAGTAACCAGTGAATTTTCTTCATTTTCTTCCTGTCAGTAATTAATTTATCTTTATGCTGGGGCTGTAGGGGAGCAGGAAGGACTGGCTGCTCCAAAGGAAAGGTGAGCTGGGAGCCGAGCATGGTAGCAATACTGACAGGGAGCGGTGACATCCCCAGGAAAGAGCCAGGGTGCCGAGCAGCAAGTCAGGGTTGGGATTAGGTCTGGAGGCAGTGACTGGGGCCAGACTGCCCAGCAAGTCCACAGTGAGTTGGGCAGGTTTGAAGCTGAGCCAGGGGGTCTCAGCCCAGGTGAAAATCAGGGGGGTGGGAGAGCAGGCTCAGACACAGCTGCAGCCCAGCTGCAGTGTGGCACAGGGGAGAGTCAGCAGTACAGCCACAGCTGTAACCTGAGGTAGCACCTCCTTTTTTTTACTTTCTTCATAACTCTTACCAGCAACAGAGCTGGATGTGGGCTCAGACAGCTAAACTGAACTTAGCCAGCTTAAACTCTACCACGGAGATGTGATCAGAGTCCTGGCAGCAGCACATGTTTAATTCCTTCTCAAGAGTGTGACTTCCTAGTTACTGAATCACAGTATCACAGAATGGTTGATGCTGGAAGGGACGTCTGGAGATCATCTTGTCCAGATCCCTGCTTGAGCAGGGTCGACTAGAGCAGGCTGGCCAGGACTGTATCCAGACAGCTTTTGAATATATCCAAGGAGGGAGATGAGATTTAATTATAAGCTGAATTAGATCCTGAAGAGTTGGCACCCAAGAACTAATTAGCCACTTCCAGCTACCAGACTACTGGTAGTTATTTACATTCAGTATAGGCCAATAGTCCCAGACTCACCTAGCCACAGCTGGAAATGCTGAATAAAAAATGTGCAGTGGTCAGCATTATTTTCTTTCTCTCTTGGCTTGATTCTTTATTTTTTTCTCTCTGTCAGCATTGGGGTTCAGACAGGTAATATCTGAGTGACTTCCGTCTCCCATCTTCTTACGCCAATGTAAGGTTTTATGCTCAGTGATGAGCTATCTGAGCATCTCGTTTATTCTCAGCTGAGGTAGAAGCCCTTGTGATCAAGAAAAATATCAGAAGTCAGCTTCATAGTATGACACTAACCTTGTATGTTGAATAAGCATTTCCTTAAGTCTTAGGAGACTACTGTCTCCTAAGCACTAGTGCACATTCAGCTGCATGTTTCCAGTGTTTTCAGTTTTGCTCTTTAGAAGGTGAAAAGAAATATTTGATTATTTGTCTGTTAGAACAGGTCCTGTTTAATCTTCAATATGTTTGCCTGACCGTGTACATACATTTTTGGAATGAAGATTTTAAATACACTTAGTTTTGCTTTGCATCTTGTTATTTTTATTCAGGAAATCTGTAAACGAATGAAGTCAATAAGTCACCACAAGAAATCCAAAACAAACAGACTAGAAACAAAGTGCTCACAAGAAGCTAGAAAATCAGTCTGGTTCAGAATTTTCCATGTCAAAATGTAAGTGTTTTTCCTGAACTTTGTGGAGGAGAAGCATTGATAGTTTTATGCTGTGAGATTGTAAAGGTGATGGGGTATTGGGCTGGGAAGTTAGCTGCCATGAAATGTAAGTGGCTTTTCTTGTCCTGTACTGCAGTGTAAAACATTTATGGTCCTAGACATAACATATGTACAAGTTCTGCTTAACAAATGTTCTAGTTAAATCCAGATCCTCCACAGCTGTGAAAAGGTATTTTAACTTTTATTATTTTAGCAGACTCAGATTTCAGTAAAAATATGAATTATATCTCTTGTAAAGCTAACCTAATGTTGATGAGAATTGATTTTTTGTTTTGTTTTACCAGTTGTTGATGTTCAGATGAGGCCTGGTATATATATATATATATTTGTCCTCCTTCAAGACAGGGAATAGTGACGTGACAAGATACCAAAAGCCTAGGAACTGAGAGGAGGAAGGATTAGTGCACCTTACGTTGCTTTAATTTTACTAGCATCTATTTAACTCCAGTTCCTGAATGAATTTGGAAAAGATTGTGCTTTGTTAAAAGCTCATACCCACCTGCTGCTTTTGTTAATATAGGCTTGGAGTCTGTAGACCTTGAAACTGAGATAGGAAAATGATATTTCAAATGTTTAAAAAATGCCCCAAAGCAGAAGAAAGACTTTAATGATTTCTTTCTTAAAGAAACCGTGTTGAGCAAAATTCTGATTTAATCGAGAAAGCCAGAAAGCTACAATTTTAATTTAGAAAATGTTTGCTATATGATGAACTGATATTCATTTAAACAAAACCATGATTTCTTTGGAGGCAAGTTTGCTTTGGCAAACTGTTTTTCTGTTATGACAGTGAACTTCTTAAAAATGAAATGTTTCTGAAATGGCACTCTTACAAATATCTGGCAATGACTTATGAAGCTATTTTGATGGTAGTTGCTAGCTAACCAAAAACTAACGCTTGTGTAGCAGTGAAAGAAAAAATTTGCATTGATGGTCATTAACGCTGATATACCTAAAACAAAAGAATGTTTGAATGGTATCACTCCACACTGTGAAATGGAATCCTGATATCTTTGTTTGTTTGTTTAATTATACTTAGATTAAATTCAAAACAGCCAGCTGATCTTAGCAGCTGGTAAATATTTACTGCTCATTTGCCAAATTCCTCAGAGCACAAATTTTTGCTTTTTCTGTGTGCTAATACTTAATGGAGAAGAACCAATCACTCAAAAATCACACTTCAGAAAGTAGGGGGGTGCGGGGAGAACCAAGACATTTTATATCCTTCTCTTGCATATGAAAAATACATGCAGAAATGCTGGGAACATTCGAGAGCTGAATGCTGTGTATGTTGATCGTAAAACATGTCTGCCTTGCAAATGCACCAAGACTTGAGCTAACAGGCTGCTATTATTGGTGTTCCTGATGGACTATACCTTTGCCCATGTTTCTTATAGCTTTGTTTAGCACAGCTTCGTCAAAAAAGCTTAGTGTTTAAGAACGAATAGGAATATTAGAAAAGATGTGCAAGTTGGATTAGTGTACTGATGCAGCAGGCTTCTGACTACAGAAGCCTCCTTCTAACATTTGCTTTAGTAAGTGCAGAGGAGACATGTATTTTCTGAATCATACCTCAACCGTTGGGTATGTGGATGTATCTGTTCTAGTGAATGAAGGAGCCCTATCAACCAGTAAAATGTATTAGCTGCTCAGAAAGTGACAAGGAATATGCTCTGGGCTGTTGTGCAACACAGCTCCAGATATGCATGTCCCATGAAGAAAAGGTGTGTCTGAGAGGTACGGGGCATAGACTGAACAATTTTAGAAGGAATTGTAATTGATCGTTAAAGACGATCAGTGTGTCATAAAACTGGTCAACATATCCTTTTACATCTGTGATCTGGTAAGACACCAGTGCTGACAACTCCAGCAGTTCAGAAATCATTATCCAGAACTGAGCAACCATGAAACTGATTCCTGTACTGAGTGCTGCACTTTTGGTAGCCTGCTTTGACTTGTAGTCCTCCCGACTGGCTCTCTATAACAGCGGCAGGTACAGTGCTACTGACTGTGCTAGCAGACCATTGTATTCATTTAAATTAGAGAGGATTTTGCTAGAAGACCCAGCTGAGTTCTGTTTGTTGCATGTTTGCAAAATCCAGACTGATGGTGTAGAGGCTGTAAGCTCTCAAGACTTCCAGTTAAATAAGACCACACGACTAGCTTTAGAGATGCATGTGTCCACTCCTTAGGCAATGAATAAGGTATGCCTCTAAACACATGTGAAGTCCTACGGGAATTACATATGGTGGTTTTTTTTTTTTTTTTTTTTTGCCACAGAATAAAATTAATATATGTAATTTAAGCCAAGAAATCCACATTTCTTCAAGTGGTATGTAGTCAGCTTGTGATCTGTTTGGCTCCTGAACAGAAGAAATGTTTCATGAACTTGAAATCTATAAACTTGAGAAAAAAAAAAGGGGGGGGGGGGGAGCCCCCTGATAATTTCAAAGTAGTTATTATTGCATCTATTTTTAGCATCCCTTTTATTGTTTATTGCATTTTTCCATTTTTTCCCCCAATTACTTTGAGTAATTGAAAGTTCTGAGCTTTGGAACTTGATTAGGTGTTTTTCATGAACGAATCAACTTATCTATAGTCAAATTACGAATCATATGAAGTGTAGAAACTTAAGTCTAGATACTCATCTGAAAAGTCTTAGCAGTGTTCCTCCTCTCACCTTTGTTAATATTAGATGCTGCTTTTAGTAGTGCTGGTTGCCAATGTAAAAAGTCTAGCCTCCTAAACAACGGGTTTTTGAACTTCACTGTTTCTTGAAATTCTATAGTGTGTATTTAAGTGGGATAGATCATGTGGTGTCTTGCAGTTGTGCATTTAAAGAGGAAAGGTAAACAGTTCCCAGACATTAGAGTATGATAAATAATGAACAGAGAGGACAACTGATCTCTCTCTTTCCTGTGGTATTTTCCTTAGTAAGGCAAGCACAGGATATTTTGAATTATTCATGAATTCTTACATGTTAGTGACTGAGCTCAACCCCCTGTCTTGCAAACTTTTTTGGTTTCTGTACTACATGTGTTGTCTTTCATAATGAGATTATTTAGTTTTGCTATAGCTTGCTTTTAATTTTAGATGGATCTAGCTGTTTATGAACTCAGAGGAACGGTCATGGGAAATTGAAGGGTTACTGCCTTGGCTTAATATTTCATAGAAGAGTGAACTGCATTATGCCTCTGAGAACATGAAGTTTCAGATCATGCCTCTCAAAACATTTCTATAAAAAAATCTTTCACTGACGCATTCATTCAGTGTTTTTTCCTTTTCCCTTTTGCTGTTCCTTTCATAATCATATGTTAATGCTGGTCCTGTTCTCCTGACTGGCACTTCAGCGCCTCAAGGCATTTGGATATGGGTTGTAACACTAGCAAATTGCCACATATATGGAAATTGCCCATTTGCCACCAATGCTGTATCAGAGAGGCAGCAGGGGGTCCTCACTGCTTTTCATATGTGCTCTAAAGTTAATGCTTTTATTAGCAGGGAACTGTGAAGAGGAATATCAGTTTTTATTCCCAGGCTACCTTGCTGAAAGCTTTGTTGTCAACTTTTGCAGTGTAATTTTGGCACAGAATCTCAATGTTCAGTGATAGCCAATTAACTAACCTCTGTTTAAAAACCAGTTTTGGAGTCAGGGTACCATATTTCATGGCCTATCTGAATTAATGTTGCTTGTAAACACAGTGTTTTCATAAATATGTAAACAATATGTCAGAATGAAAAACCAGGTGTGTCAATTTGCCTGAAGTAAAACGCCTTTTGCTGAAGTATTATGTTGGTATTGTGCGTTGAAATTTGAATGTAGTCACTAATCAGTACCCACGAGTTTATTTTTATAACTGTTTTATTCTTGTGTATGTCATACTGGAAAAAAAGTTCTTTGAAAATATCATTTGCCAATGTTATACTTAAAAATGTTTAAAAAAAAATTCCCAGGACCTAGATGAGTAATTTAAATTGCCTCAAGTTTTTGCACAACTTGTGTGATTTTACTGCCTCAGACAAGGACTAGGGAATCAGAGGTCAACCTAAATCACTTCATCTATATAAAAATTACAAATAAGCAGTGGCTAGTGATTTATGATACAAATTATTTTCTCTTGTGAAACTTGTGTTTACTAGACAGGAAATGTGTGACTATGTTGCGCTAATTAGTTTCCAGGTGACAGAATACAGAGCTAAGGAGAAAAAGTTCAGTTAGCATATACTGGCTTTACTGCCTCCTTATGACATAGTTTCTGGATGTGGTTTGGATTTTAAAATGATACCACAATTGTTAAGTACCTATTATTTACACCATTCATAAACAATAGGAGATGAATAACAGAATTTGGCAAGAGTACCTAGCTAATGGAGGGGAAAAAGGACTTGCACTTGTAAAATTCTGTTATTAGAGAGCATTGCAAGTCAGGAAATCACAGAGATCAGAAGGGAAAAAGTCACGATCAGAAATGGTGGCATGATACTTATTGCAGATAAAAAACATGTTAAATTAGAAACTAGATCCAGCTTGAAAAGGAGGGAACAATAATATCAGATAAAATGGAAATGTCAGAGGAAAAGGAGAAAATGGAAAAGTCTGGAAAGTCTCTTGTTAATCCAGGGCAATGTGGAAACCTAGAGTAATAAATTTGTTACCTACCTCTTAGTCTTTTATATAATCATTAATTAAAGATTATGACTTATATGAAATCAAATAGCATACAATAAATTGGAGTATTGCCTCTCTTAAATGCTTTGCAGATGCATTTGTCTTCTAAGTAGAAGTTTTCTGAGTGTGTATGACAGGGTACTTCTGCCAAATAATAATTGAGTTAAGTCTATTTCTGGAAATATGATAAGTTATTGTTAACATGGCATACGAAGGTCTCTGGATATTACTAAAGTAGAAAGAAAAGTGTGTGTGAGAAGCAGAGTTTGTTTAATATCATGGAGGGTGAGAACATAGAGATGATGAAAATCCTTGCTTAAGTCTTAAAATGTTAGGTGATCTGTAATCTGAGAGAACTCACATGCAATAAGAAGGAACATGTACAAAGAGAGAAATATCTTTTTTCCTCTTGGAATTATTGGGAAAGTAATAAATGGGGATTTAGTGTGCATAGTAGCTCTCAAGCCCTGAGCAGAATGGTAGATGCTGTATTGTTAATGCAGAAAAGGACAAGGAAAATAGCACTTGTGCTATTTTACAGGTACAAGTTTATATGTCAAAGCGGAGTCCCCTGTAAAGTGTGGGAAAACACACTGCTTGCCATGATTGCCATTTTATCCAACAAAAATATCAAAGTAGGTAAACACTATATTTCCCCAGTAAATTGGTATTGCCAACTTCCTGGGGCTCATGGTGATGTTTGTGTCCCTTCCTTTCTGGTCTGCCAATGCATGCGTAACGTTACTATCTTATTATTTTTTGTCTTTGGCAAACAGTAGGCTCTGATGTGCAGTTGATGGCTTCAGAGAGATGCAGAAGACCATTTGGCAGTCAATATTACTTCATTCACATAAGCAGCGTCTTTGGGATAACAGTAGAATAAATTACAGATCTCCTCACTTGACTTATTAACAGTGACCTGTGCTATATTGCCTCTGCTGACATAAGTCAAGGCAGACTTTTCATACAGCTCCATGAATGGGAATCTTTCTTAAGAGATGCTTTTGTTTCTGGACAATGATGTGATTCCAGCACATTAGCTGTTGTCTTGCACCAGGCTTGCAAGTTTTTGAAAACAAAGAGCCTTGAGTGACTGAATCATGCAGTAGATGCTTTACTTTACCTTGTCAACATTTGTAATGTCACTACCACCAGCATCAGAGAACTATAATCTACCTGGACTAAATGCTGTGAAACGTCTCTGCTGCCTTCCGTCAGTATCCTCCCCTCGGCTGCAATAAGGCAAACAAGGAGGCATTTATCCACTGGAGTCATAATATGGGACCAGCACAAACAGACAGAAATAAGAAATATACATAGACAGAAATGTCCACTTGAAACATGTTTGTGAGCTAAAAACACTTCTGCTCAAATAGGACAAACAGGTCCTCTCTGAAAAACATCATAAATCAAATCGTTGGCTTGAATTAGTGAGGAGCTAATTCAGAGAACGATCCCTAGCAACAACCCAGTTACCTGAGATTTTGGTTTGATGCAATTACACAGATGTGTGTTGAGTGCAGCTCTGCAATATATCTATTCATAGGTGAGCATGCTAATTCTGGATGTTTATTCTCAGTTAAGTATATGTTCCTGTCTGGGTGTAATATCTGTGCATCATTTCCTTACCTGTAAATTAGAGATTCTAATGCCTGTTCCAAGATATGTGGCAACAGTTTCATGTGGTGTTTTCTTCTCAGTTGCTCAGAATTGTGGTCAGAGAGACTTGGCTTAAATTTTATTTCTTGTTCGAGAATTTTTTTAAGAGAGCTGATGCTATTAAAGTTCAGATAAAGTCCTTTTAGCCCTTTGTATTTCAGCATTGCTGAATATTGATAAACCAAAGGTTTTGTTTTTACAAAAGTTACATTTCTATTAGTTTCTGGTCTTATAGTACCATAGTGAGAATAACCACAAAAAAATTGTGAACTATAATATTGCAAATTTATATTGGAGGCACACAGAATACTGAAATGATTTGAGGATGTAGGTCTATCATAGGAATGATGACAAACAAAAGTAATTTCTGCTTTTCCTCTTTCTGTCCTCCACTCAAACAGGCAAATGTTTGATTCTTGAAGCTTCTTAAAACTACTATGTTTAACAGGGGCTCGTCGTGTAACTCATCTGTATATTATTAAGCTACCAAAGCAAGATCTGTGCTTTGTTTTAATGACAAATCAAAATAAAACCCAACTTCATAAATGTAAACAAAAAATTTAATGAACCATCAAGGCTAAATTATTAGCACATCCCACAGCACAGAAATGATTTCCAATCTGCTTTTCAATATACATTCCATTTCTATACAGATCAAATCTGAGCTTTATCATTAGTAGGAGATCTCTAGATCTTAACAAATAAACAAAAAACTAAAAACAACCAGAGAATAACCCAGCACAACCTCCCCCCTCCCCCCAAACAGAAAGTTAGCAACTGACTGAGTTTTACTTTCTGTGAGACAAATGTGAAGGTTTTTTTGCCCCACTATCTTTGTTTTTGCTGAACTTTTAAGGGAGATAAATGCTTTGTATAGAATATTAAAAAATATTTTGAGTATTCTAGAAACCTGAAAATGTAGAATTGAGATATAGTAGAGCATGTTTTGTAGCTGAAACTTACTTAAATTTATTATGTTTATTATAACAGTTATTAAGAAGCAGCAACAGAATAGATTCATACTGAGAGGATGAACATATTGAATTAATTTATGAATCTTAAGAGATCAGTTGATATTATACAATTGGTTGCAATATTTTATTTCCTAGTGGTCTTTAACAACAAAGACTTGCTTGAAACTATTTTTTGTTATTTTGTGATAATAGCAGAAAATTACCATTTTGCTTTTATTCTTTCTATTTTCATTTTCTACCCCAATTTCTGTCCACTTTTCCAGTAAAAATGATAAAGAATGACCTACAAGGAAAGAATTGGCATTATTTCCTTATTAACATTGGCAGAAAAAAAGTATCTTCTATTTTTAACATTTGTAACACAAGAAAGGTTTCAATTAGACTGTCCTCTCTTTTCTCATTGACCAGAAAGAAGAAATAAACTTTTCATTTATTGTTTTTGAAATGAGTGTGTATTCACCCAGGAATGGTTTTCAAAGAAGTGTGCTACTTGTGCAATAATATCCCTTTCTACATGTCTTTCAGTCTCAAATTTGAGAAGAAAACATGCTTTGTCCTTTAAGGATACTAGGCTTTTTTTCCCCATCTATTAATGTCAGTATAAAGTGAAGGCTGAATGTCCTGTAAAGGTTTTATATCCAACTGTAGTGTTGATGACAGTTTTGGCTGTGTGTCTACTGATTTTCACTGTCTGTGGGTGTGCATGGCGCAGGCTAGACGGGAGGATCAGGCTTGGTTACAGGTGAGGAGGTGAGCCTTGGGTGACTGGAAGTTGGGTACTGGATTTCATTCTCTTTCCCCTGAACTCCAGGTTGGCAATGTGCTTCTCATCCGATCCTGCACAGCACTGGCAGTTCTGACAGCAGCTTTTATGTTCCAGAGTCTTTTCCTTTTAGTTATTGATACTTCTGAAGACAGACTTTGAGCTATTTTGGGTACTATCAAAATGTTTGTACTGTTCTTCAAATGCTCATTTGCCAGAAATGCAATGTCTATCAAAAGCCTCTTTAGGACTCTGGGTACTTTCATATTCACTGCCTGCTCAACCCAATGCAGATATGAAGTGTGCGAGAGTTTTAGTATTAAATGGGCTACAATGTGAGAGTACGAATCTTTATCACATCCTATTTGTTACCCAGATGGACACCTATCACCCACTGCAGGCAACGCTTGTGGAATTATTTGGGTTCTCAGTGAATATTTAAAGTCCAAAGCTCACAGCTATGAAGGAAGCGAACAGCGATTGATTGTTGTTAGTCTGTCAAAAACTCAATCCCTCAATGACTGTGCATGATAATGTTACAGAAGCCTGAGTATAAGCTTGCTTTTGAAGCTTGGAAGAGATTTGGTTGTCAGCTGCTCCTGGCTGGGGAAGAAAGCAACCAAGAGGAAGTCTGTTGGCCACTTTAAATATAATTACTTCATCCTTTTCCTGCAGAGGATGCAAGGTTGGCCAGATTTTAAGCGTGACCTGCTGGATACTGATATTAACATCTTGGATGACTGTTTAAAAAACAGAGGTACTCATTCGGTGCCTTTGAGGGCGCAGTGTTTCCAGAGCTCTCAGCTGCTGAGAGCTCCAGGTGAGCGATGGTGGCCTTGGGCATGGTCCAGGATGCAGCAGGGTGATGGTTAGGTTTAGTGTGGGAAGGGTGGTAGTGTTGGAGATGAGACATAGCCCAATTTAACTTAATTAGTGACAAACACATCAGGAATACAGGCAGGGCTTGGTCCAATGGCTTTCATATCATTACATACAAATGGATGATGTTTCAGAGTCTGCTAGACGTGTGCATTTTGACAAAGATCTCTTGCATGCAGAGATCTACTTGACTGTTAATATCAAATAACCTATTCACTTCAATAAGGAAGATGCTCTGCTTCTAATTGTTTTCCTATTTATGACTGTCTCATTGACAGGTCTTCAGCTGTCAAAGAAAATGCTCATGCTTTTCAGATATGTTTTCATGACACAGCTAAGTTGATCCAACAGTTACCTCAGCTACCACTGAGGTGGGATGCTAGTCCTGTTCCTATCCTGTTGTCTGGTCTTGCATTCTAGATGAGCATTTTTAATTGTCTGATACAGTTAGATGTTTGAGGGAGCTAAACTTCTGAGAGATGGCAGTGATGACAGCAGTGTTAGTTTTTTAGATTAATTTTTAAGCTTCTTAATTCACCATACCATGAATAGATGGATGTAAGTGCTGAATGCAGTTAGCAATGGCAGCAAGCAGTCATTAGACTAGCTTGGCAGAATGGTCAAACTTCATGTATAGGTACTTTTTTTTTTTTTTTGTCAGTGAAGGGAGTTGTTAGGTATGTGGTTGACTTTTTTTTTTTTGGAGTGGGGTAAAAAGCAACATTCATCTGTAACAATTATAATACAAGGTGTGATCATCTTTCTTTACAAGAGCAAAGACTATATATTTGTTATACTATGAGCCTGAGAAAGTGTAAAACTAAAAGAATGAAGAAAGTTTGGAATGTTAAGTCAGTTGGAGGCAGCAGTTTCCATCATATGCTGCAGATGTTTTCTTTTTAGTTGACCTTGTTTTTCTCTATCTTTTGTTTTTGAATTTCTGCATTTTTTAAATAGTTTATTTTTCATCATCCAGCATTATCCTCTTGCTATCCTAATGTTCTCCTTAGCAGTTTATAATTATCACTCTGCTGCTCTACTAGGCTTCCAATCTTTAGGATACTAACTGCCCTTTTATGATCTATTTCTCTGTTGCTTCTGCTACTCCTGCTTACTTTCATATGCATCCAGTAGTATCCTGATCTGCATTCTAGTCTCCACTGCCCTGCTTTTACTGACATTCTGCTCCTACTTTACAACAAGAACTCATAACTGGTCATTTCATTCTTTTGGAATCTCTGGCTGAAGTGTATTATGTTCCCTGCCCCCCCCCCCAACTGCAACAGATTTCTTACTTGCAAAATACCAATTTTTCCTTGGTATGTTGTGCAGGAGGAAAAGGAGGAAAGCAGCCAGCGACTGCTTCCAGGCCACTTAAATCAGAGAGGTGTTAATCACTTACGTTATTTGTTTGGTTGTGGCTCTTGGGAAATCAGCATGTAGCAAGTTCAAGAAAGCCAGACTCCAAATAATACATTAAAATGAATGGTTTTTATTGCACTATCAAAGAAATTGGAAGTTGTCAGCTTTTGTTGTACAGGAGTATTATCATCCTTATTCACAGTCAGTTATCTAATAAGCATTTATAGCAAGTTCTAGTAACCCAGACCCTAAAAGTGATAAAAGTCCGTAATTGTGGTAATCTCTGCTAGTAACCATCTCTTGTGGGGCAGCTGCAGGGCAGTGCAGATGTGTACCCATGCATGGGTGCTGCCTGACAAATATCCTTGTGCAGGGATTCAGTAAAGTCTTTCAGGCAAAGCAAGTAAAAATCTGCAACACTTGTTTTGGTCAATTCACCAAATTGAAGTTACATTTTATTTCCATAGATAGTCAGCCATCGATGAAATCTCCATCACTGGAGATTTGAGCCTGCTAGATTAGTGAGCAACACTGGTTGGTTGTTTGCTGTTCTCAACTCCTCCTGTGGGTGGTTTTGCTGTCTCCCAGCAGGTAAGGAGAACACTGAACTGCTGGTTGTGAAACGGGTCCATGGGGAAGGCAGTGCACGGGGATCTTCCCACTGCTTTGGGGCTGGGACTCTGACCCAGCCTGTGCCTGTAGGTCTGGGCAGGCATGGGGTGATGCGAGGGCTGCCTGGTATCTCTCTGGCAACACACGATCCTGGTTTAGGATCCTGCAGTGTGTGATCGTAAGACAAGTATAGTACAGTTCTTCCAAGTGACCGTTACAGTGTCTCAGTTTTCAGTGGAGCAATTCTGAATTTTTGCCCAGTCCCTGAGAATGTCTTTCTAAAAATTATCTCTTTTTCGGCTTGATGTATTGATTTTACTATTGGGGCCCAGTTAGACATTCATACTTCTCATTGTAAATAATAATAATAATAAAACACATTTTCTTTGTAGCCAAATAACATAATTTTCAAGTATTCTTTGTGCTGCAGTCAGAAAGATCAGCTGCAGACTTCAACTCTTACCTTTTCAGTGATGGATGGTTGTCTTTTTCAGTGGTGTGTAGCTTTCCTTTCTATTGCAAAGTGGTTTTGGTATATTCAATCTGACTACTACTTGTCCAGCATCTCAGGCCAAAGAGATCTTGTAAAGATTAAGCAACACAAATAAATCTGTCTTTGGCAGGTTTTAGGGTAGGAGAAACTTCTCTGTAAGCCCTCAAAAAAAAAAAAAAAAAAAAAAAAAAAATGAGAAAAAAANAAAAAAAAAAAAAGAATTAGAAAACAAAGTTATGGAAAAGGCAGTTAAGGTTGCACCATCTTTATCAGTGTATATATGCATCACTGAAAATACTATTATGCAGAATAAAACTTTAAAGTGTTAGACATAAGTGCATAAAGGTTTTAATGGAAAATGCGAATTCTAAGTTCCTCCTTTGTGGAATGTGTTTTAAAGTTGATTTCCCCTTAGAATGGGGGCTGACTTTTTTTTTTTTTTTTTTTGAATTCTGTGAGGAGGTAGTGTTCTGTATTTTAGGGGAGATATGTTTTGTGATGAGTAAAACTGAAAGAGGGTAATTTGTTATTTTATCAGTGGTATTCATGCAATAAAGTGATGCTTTGGGTAAGGCACATGATATTGTACTGTGCTGCAGCTATGTAATATAGTGCAGAAGAAGGCTGATAATCTTTCAGAGACTTTATTTTTGTTTGTTTTGGATTGCACAGTGTTCACTTGGAGCTTCCATTAGCCCTTCACCATTTTTATGAACACTACGATCAAAATAACAATGACATTTACAGGATGAATGCTTCACTTAAAGTATTCAAAGAAGCAGTGTTTTTACATGTCAGCAGTCTACTTAAGCACCCTACCTGAATGAATGAATAGCTAAGCAAAATGCAATCGTAGGAGCATTGTCACAGAGATCATTCTGTAATATTATCAAGCTGTTGTACTCCTGTTACCTTTCAGACAGTTGTCATTACTCAGCAGGAGCAAATTGTGGAGACTGTGTGAGAGTTGTGATAATTTGATAAATTGCATTTTAATGTTTGCCAGATCATTTTGTTAACACAAACTCTAATTCAAGTTTTCTTTCATTATAACATTATATCCTATGCCTTTATTCTTTAATAATTTTTTTCTGAAAATGAGAAAATGATCAGTATGGAGAGGCCTCTTACAGGGATGTTAGTAAGAAACTCAAAATCCTCTGGTGGTAGTTCTAGGCTTGGTGATATTTCAAAAGCTTAACATTTTGTCAGCTGTCAAGAACTGATCTGATCTAGGAAATTACATTTGATAAAATTTAATGGTTTGGGAGTCACTTGAGTAGTAATTAATCCCTCTTTTCACAAACTCTGTAAACCCATATGGCTGCTTTAACAACAGAGACATTATGAGTTTATTGGAGAAGTTCTGCTAACTGTCCCTGTTTTGATGCATACTTTGAAGAACTTATCGTTAGAGACAGTATTTTAAAAATGGTAGAAGAAAGTAGGATTTACTCACATGAAAACAGCTCTTATATTGTTTCTTCTCTCTGCACATTTCCTTTTCAGACTGGTAGGAACAGTTTGAAGGTAAATGCTGAGGGCAAGACTAGTCCACTTACAGTTTATGTAAGCAAACTTGTACAAACTGCTCTGTAAAATAAATTGCAGAAAAGTAATTTAATGGAAATATTTATATAAATCCAGAAAGTGGTATGTTCAATAAAATTTGGAAGAGTTCACGTGGAAGTCAACAGGAAAGCAATTTTCCTGCACTCCAGTTAACTTGTTCACAGGAAACTTACCTTCTGAGTAAGCAAGTAAATCTTATCACTTTTGTTTAAAGATGAAACAAACAAACAAACAAAATAACCTATTTTTAATATAGAAGTGTGGAGGAATCTAGAGTTCTGAAAATAACACCACGTATATCATCTTCAGTCAGAGAGCGGTCTGACATGCTGGGTCACTGAGTGTCATGTCTCCTGTCCTTATTGAAACGGAAGAGATGGAATGCACAGACAGTTTTCGAAATGTTCAAGAGTGGCGGTCTCTTAAATTTGCAGAGCCTCTTAAATAAGAGGACATATTTGTATTAACTCTGACCGATATGAATCTTTTTTTTCTAAATGAGGTTGTTTGTGTATGCTTTGATAAAACAAAAAGTCTACTCCAGAGCAAGACCCAACGTATTTTTCTATTTTGCATGATGCACATCACTAGAAATACGACCTGTTTAATGAGCAGTTGTTTTAATTCATTTTCTTCTACAATTTACTGGTGGTTGTGTCAGCTTTTATTAACTAGTTTTTCTTCACTTTTTGTTTTATATCAAAGAAATGTTGCATTATGAAAGCTTGGTAGAATAATACAGGCTTATGGATACATCTATATCTTTTCTAACTATTCATAACATGGTTACAAATATCTACTATCTGTATAATATCTTTTCAATTTGTTACCAAATTCTTCCCTGTCATCTGTTCACTTGTTTTTTCACTCTCTCTTTCTTCAGCACACTAAACTGGCCATGTCACCATTGTAAGATGGTGTAGTATATTATGTCATAACATGTCTTAAAGTGTATACTGATAAGTTTGGTGAAAAATGAACTGAAACAGAAATTTCTTGAGTAGTCCTCATTCTCTGTCTTGCTTTTTACCTTCAGAGGGAGTTATAAAGCTTCCATAATGGCGAAGTAGGCAATGATACTTCCACAGACAATTATCTCCTTCTATTTGGTTCTGTTGCAATGTGCTGGGCGTCTGTGCTCACTGTAAATGTTTGTACAGCCTAACAGCACTGGAGATGTTCTCATTTGTGTTAGTTTATTCATATCACATTGCTTTTCCACTTATAACCTGAAAAATCTTATTTAAAAAAAAAAAAGTTTTCAAATGTTAGAGTAATTGATATTTACTTTTCTCTGGACTTTTCATATTTTTAATATTTAATACCACTTACACCTGACTTCTCAGAAGAAGCTGAAATGAGGACACATATAGAATATGTACTGTGGTGTGAATATAGTCATAACAACATAGTTTAATTCTTTATCATAATCATAATGAAACTGGGG
>VXAL01007506.1:21885-32918 GCA_013399475.1 Chauna torquata | reverse complement strand
ACATTTTTTTCCTTTAACATTTTTTTCCTTTAACATTTTTTTCCTTTAACATTTTTTTCCTTTAACATTTTTTTCCTTTAACATTTTTTTTTTTACAGTTTATTTAGAGCCCATCAACATGTAGCAATGATTGAAGTCTTCTTTTCTGCAGCTGTTGTCAACTAGGGTTTTTTCTTCTTAAATGTCTTGTAGAGCTTCTTAGTGCATCTTCTACTTTTGTGAACGTAGGTAACTATCAAGAGATTATGCCACGTTGTTACTACTTACCCCTATCCTCCAGTATATTATATTTACTTGTTTTGAAAATTTCTCCTTACCTTGATAAGGGTAGGGGAAAATTTTTAAAAGAAAAAACTGGGCACTGAATATTTATGCTCAGATATGAAGGTGTGTCATATACTTTACATTCAGTAGGGAAATATCTCTCTTCTTCTGAAGACAGAACTCTACTACTCTAAGGGCAGTGAGGAAAAAGACAACTGTCTGATTATCAGATGTGGTTTTATAGCAGTTAAAACTTATGTACTTTATGGCAGTGGAAGATGAGTGAAGCAGATTGTCTTCTCGACCTTTAACCAAGGCTTTGAAGAGGAAATTTTTTTCCTGGAGGCTGTCTGGTTAGGCCTATGGGATAATTTTCTGATTGTTTTTGGTGATCAATTTTCAGACCTATGACTTACGGTACAAAGATGATTAATGTGATTGGAGAGTTTAATACATTACTTAGTGTTACTTTAAGAAGGACAAAAAGTTTTTTCAAATTATGAGTTGTTTACTTTTTCATACTTTGAGTATTAAAATTCATCATCTGACAATGACCTACAAGAAAATATCCTGAGATGCTTTTTGCTGTTCTACATTCTAGATGGAAAAGATGAGCGTGATTGGAAAGAGAAGATGCACTTCTCTGAGAGTAGGTGGTGGATCTTATTGGAGGCTTTTTGGAGTGGAGTAGCAGAGTTGATATCTGGTACAAATCCTAAATGGGCAGTGACTGTGATATAAACATTTTATTTAAGAAGAAGAAGATCTAATTTGGTTGTAATTGGGAATCTTGGGCAATACTTTAAAAAATTATTGAACTGAGGTGAAAGTGTCTCATTGCCCGTTACCGCTTTACTATTGGCACTTTAGTGGGCTGAGTGTTCTGCAGGGTATATATTTTCCTAGTAAGTAGTACTGAGTTTCACTGATGAAATATGAACATTACTCCTACTTCATCAAATGGCCACTAAATGATGTGATCTAGAACTACTTTGGTTTTATAATTGACCTTATGTCAGAATGTCATGGACCATCGATAACTAATGCCTAGGTAATCGATGTTTTTTTTTTTTTTCTTCATTCTAACATAGTAACAGCAGTTTACTAGCAAAAACCTTATTAAAGAAAAAACATTTTGCAAGCGTCAGCAAATAAGATAGTTTGGGTTAGGATACAAGATATATGGTGAGCCTTTTTAAGATGAGGATATAGTGTACAAGCTTGTTGAAATAAATTTTTTGTTTGTTTAAATGTAGTTTTAAATGCTGTTTCCTGTTGCTGGCTTACAAATAAAAAGTGTGTGTGTGTGTGTGTGTGTGTGTGTGTGTGTGTGAGAATGTGTATATACTTAAAGCTTTTGAAAATTGTAGAAAGAAAGAAAACTAGCTGCTAAATGATGTTCCTTGGACCTGTCAAAGTCAGAGAAAGTTAAGGTTCTTCCACAAAGGTTACTGGAATGTTATTATTATAAAGTAACAATATTACAACCACAGCTTTAAAAACACTAGGATCTAGCTAGTTCATGATGTAAAATATTCTGACTGTGCCTTTGCTACCGTGGTGGAGGAACACCAAATTCCTGAATCTTTCCTTAGTACAAGTTGCAGAAGAGGGAACTTCTGCTGTATTTTGCCTTCTACCTTAATAAGTTCTACGGTGACTTAAGCTGATTTGATACCAGTTAACATACATGATGTTTACTAAACCTAATTCATTGGAAATTCAGTACAACAATTTGCAACTACACAAAAAATCTTCAATCTCTCTACAGAAATTTTGCCGATTGCCGATTAATTGTTTATATAGAAGCCTTATCTAATTTTAGAAGAAGTTTTTCTGTAGATGGAGCAAACCCATATACTTGGTTTCAGAGAAAGTAAAGTATTATACATATGCCACTTACTGGCATATGACCTTGGCCTTTGTCAATTAAGGTGCTGTGGCTACCAAGCTACTTAAGTGGAAACAATCTCTTACATCCAATATTAAAGAGACTGTTAAAGAATGTTTGCTTTGTAATTATGCTAGAGCAACTAAGACCTGTTTCTGTGCTTGTAACAAGCTCAATCTACTGCAAAATTATGTCACTGATTGTAGTTTCTTTAAGGAACAAAGGCATTCTGAATAGTGGTCTTTGAGGTATTTAAATGTTTAAGATCTTATGTTTATGGAGGTTTTAATAATAAATGAACTAATCTGCTAGGGTTGACAGAGGAAAGGAAAAATGCAGTAATCAGTTACTTGGATAAGAGCTTTGATGTAACACTATTATAAGGAAACTGTTTCTGACAGCTGTGATGCTTTAAGAGAGTATGCTATGTGCAAAGTCTCTCTTTCATCAAAATTTTACTTCTTCTAATTTCCAATAAGCAATACTCATCGGAGGAGACAGAAATTCCGGGTTAACTTGAGGAGAAGTGAAGAGTAATGAGACTTTAACATGAAATTCTGAGCTTGCATTATTTAGTTTACAAATGGCCTTCACCCATTAGCTCTGAAGTAGGTGTGCTTTTTTCTTTCCCTTTCCCTTTCCCTTTCCCTTTCCCTTTCCCTTTCCCTTTTCTTTTTTCTTTCAGTATCAAATGGCTTTATTTTTTTAAGCCAATACAGAAGCAGGATCACACCTAAGTTGCGGAAAACAAGCAAAACTAAAATAAATAAATCCCCATCTCTCTTTCCTTGTCCCTTTGTTTAGATCAAGAGTGCTTGGTGTGGCATTTGGATTTCAAAATAACTAACTAGCAACTAAAGTATACTTTAGTATAATCTTTTTTGTCCTACCGTTGGTTAACTGACATCCCCATCACTTAGTCTGATCCATGCAAGCACATACTTGCATGAACACAGAACTTTCAATGTCCAAAATGGTGGAAGCTTCTCCCGCACAAAGCAAATTACAGAATCAAGAGGCATCCTCATAACACTAAATCATTTGCAATAAATCTTGCAGTTAACAGTGTAAGTCTCTGTGAATTGTCTTGTAAATTTAGTAGTTAATTTAAACATCGTATCATATTTTTTCTTAATGAGTTTGAAGAAGCTTGTTTTTCCTGAGTATGAAATGTGCATAAGGAATTTTTTTTAAGAGGATATTTGTTTGATCACTTCTACAATTGTTGACAATAATACAATGATTGCTCTCTACAGGATTCTAAGAGCAGAAAAATAACAATTAGAGGCTGAACGTTTTTAAAGTACTTCAGATGGAGTTTTACTGCAGATGGCAGATAGGAAAAAAAAATCTTTGACATGCAAAAAGTAAGGAAATTTTTCTTTGGCTTACAGTTGAATTTGATCTCTTTGATAAGCCATGACAATTAAGGTGAAAATCTGTTCCTCCCAGAAACTACCTTTCCAGATTTTCACTTTAGGAATGTCCACCTTGCCTAGGAAGTTCTGGAAGTTGTTCATATAATTAACCATTAGGAGCTATGAGTACAGAATTTTAAGGATCTATTTGTTCTCATGGGTTGTACCAGCACTACCCCTTCCTGTATGCTAATTTCACCATTTTTTTTCTGGTAGGCAAAGTAGCTCACTGAGACTTGTCTTAACATTTTTCCATATTTTAAAAATACTCTTATAAGACTTAACATAAACTTGTATCCTGAGCCCATGTTTTTAGACATGGATAAATATTGCTCTACGGTATCAAGTATGCAGTCGGGCTACAGTTACTTAAAGTCACTGCAGTGAACAGTCTGCGTGTGCACTGCTACCATGCAGCAAATCTGGGGTAATTTGTCTGAATATGTTGCTTTTGTACTAGAAACTCGGCTAGGTGCATGTAGAAGCTGATAGTGGCTCAGCTGGCTGGTGATAGATAACCTATTCAGGTACTCTACTTAGTGTTTCCTAACTCAGAGTTTCTTAACTCAGTAAGACTGGAGATCCTATGTATCCAGATCACTTTTATAAAAATAGAATTTTGGATGTTAAATCATGGGAGCATTGCAATATTAATTGAAGGAATACTGTTTATCCTACATTTTGTAGTTTAACCCAGCAGGCAGCTAAGCACCACACAGCTGTTCACTCAGTCCCACTGCCACAGTGGGATGGGAAAGAGAATTGGGGTGGGGGGAGAAGGTAAAACATGTGGGTTGAGATAAAGACAGTAAACAGTTTAATAGGACAGAAAAGGAAAGGGAAATAATAACAATAAAAGAAAATACAAAATAAGTGATGGACAATGCAAGAGGTCCTAGTACAAGTGTGTGCCAAATGGCAAGTTGGGTTGGACAGTCGCTTAACCTTTCATTCCTCTTGGCTAAAATAATTTTCAGGTATGAATGTTCTGTGCCTTGTTTATTTTGAGTTTGTGCTTGCACAAAGAAATTCAGGACTCTGCTGGTTTTGATTCCACTGAGAGTCTTTTAGCATCAATACTGAACAAGTAAAAATGTTCTTAATTTGAAAGACTCAGGAACTGCAGCACCCAGGGCATTGTTGTTTGAGGGGCAAATGTTTTTGTTAGAATAGTTTTCTTCTAATACACAAATGGGTAATTGTTCTGGTAGTGCTCCAGTACTAACTGATCTATCAGTATCTGTGGAAAGTCTCAATACACAGGGCCTTATCAATCAGTATGGCCTGAGATACTGAGTCTTTAGATCAATGATTTATATTTAACACCCTTGATGTTGGTAGAATATCCAAAAAGGCTCATTATGGTTTGTAAGGAAGCAGAAAAGTCCACGAGAGAACTTTGATGCTTCAATCCATGCTATGACCCCTGTGGGGCTCCCAGAATATGCAGAAACATTATTGATATAAAGTTCAGGGCAAATCTGGATGAAATGATTTTTGCCTTTTGACAGAATACCCAAGCTATTGTGCAGATTCTTCTCTGCAAGAGCTTGCCATTAAAAATGCATTTAGTAGTCCGAGACATATGGAAGCTATAATACATCTGGTCCCTAAAGCCAAATTGTGTATGAAGCACTATTGGTCTTTTTTTCATTCCTAAATGTTTTCTACTCTGATGGTAGATTAAATGGTTTATAATGCTTCCCAATATGTTGATGTTCATGTAAATCAACATATAATCTATCAGCATTGTATCCTTTTGTCTAGTGATATTTCTATTGACTTTGTGCAGGGTTGAATGCAGAATACTGGAGAAGTGATTACCTTAGCTACAGTACTCTTGTAGTTTTAAAACATGAGATGATCTTCATACATCTTTTTTTCTGGATTAAAAACTCTACCTCCCAAAACAACAGCTGACAGTCTTTATTAATAAAGAGTTAAGACTGAGGATATGAACACTTGTGAGAGGGTACAAGGTACTTCATGTGTTATAATATTCCCCAAGTAAAGCGTTACTAAGAAGTAAAAGAGAATCATAACGTAAAAGATGGTAAAGAGAATCCTCAGAGTTGATACATGGATATACACTTCATCTCATCTGAAGCAATCTAATAAACATAAAACTGAGTAATTATAGCATTTGTGTTCTCAAAAATAATTATATTATTATCCTAAATTTCAAAAACACATTTCCACCTCTTTGCTAACTATGGAAAGCAGACTTGAAGCTGTTTGGGACTGCAGCAGCAGGTTCATGCTGCATGAGAGAACCTGGTGTGGATCTCTCCAAAGCTAACAGTAACTACTTAGGTCCAGACTTGAAAAACAGTGTAACTTCAGCAGGAAGATGAAGCACCTGGGTTATTTTTCCAGATCAGACTTCCTGAAAGCCTGTGATGAAGAGATGTAAAATGTTTCTAAGCCCATGTGACACTGACACATTCTGACCTTGTTAAGTATTTCTAGCGTTTGCATACAGAATCTGCTCAAGAGCAGATGTAGCACATTAGGATCTGAGCTTGTTTTGAGGATTGTATTGACATCATGGATTTACATCTCTAAAAGAGGAGTTATTTAATTCACTTGTTAATTAAATGAATGTTAATTAATTTAATGAAAAGACTGTGGTTTGATGCTGTAAAGTGTTCTGGCAGTTTCAGATTGATGTTACTGTTCCCTGCTGCACATTCCCACTGTCACATGTTCAATTTTATTGGCAGAAGTGCTTGTGTGGTCATGTGCAGTGACTGAATTGAGGGACTGATTGAGCTGAAAAATAACCCAGTGAAATCAAAGTGTTCTCCGTCTTTTACCATTTCTCACACCCAGCAAGACCAGATCCCCAGTCTTTTGTGTCCTCACAGAAAGCTGAGAAATTATGAGAGTTGGGATGATGAAGCAGGTGGAAAATTTAGGAGGATGATTTTGTGATAACAGACCACAACTACAGATGGAGGGTCTGCAGAGTTTTATTCCTAGCTCTTCCACTGAATAGTTGAGTGGCTTTGAATTTATCATTTTCTTGCTGTTTGTAGTTCTTCTGAATATTTGTTGAAATCTGGAGGAAATAATTTTTCATTGGAAGGTGCTAGCTCAGAGAAATGCAAATGTTTCAATTTTAACAGACTTCTGTCCAGAGCATGTGCTTTGCTGCAGTGTCTGGTGGGCTGCATGAAGGCTGTGGTCTTCCTTTCCTTTTCCCTGTGCCCTGAAAGTCATCAGCATTTGGTCTTGCAAAAGTTTAAAAAAAACTCTATTTGTCTCCCTGCAATGTAGCAAGCAGCCTGAGAACCCTGAGAATTCCAGTGTTGTGCTTTAACTCAGCAGGCAGCTAAGCACCACACAGTCATTCACTCACCCCCGCCCCCTCCCAGGGTGGGATAGGGGAGAGAATTGGAAAAAAAAAAAAAAAAAAAGGGGTGATGTGTGTTTTAAAAAAAAAAAAAAAACCTCCTGGAATGAGATAAAGACAGTTTAGTAGGACAGGAAACAAAGAGAATAATAATGATAAAAGAATATACAAAGCAAGTGATGCACAATGCAATTGCACACCGCCTGCTGACTGATGACCAGCCTGATCCCGAGCAGCAGCAGCCTCGCCCCGCCAGCCAACACCCCCAGCTTTTATCGCTGAGCATGATGCCACATGGTATGGGACATCCCTTTGGTCAATCTGGGTCAGGAGTCCTGGTTCTCTCCTCTCCCTTCACTGGCAGGGCAGCACGAGAAGCTGAGAAGTCTTTGGCTCTGTGCAAGCACTGCTCTGGAACAACTGAAACATCAGTGTGTTATCAACTTTATCCTCATCCAAAATCCAAAACACAGCACCACACCAGCTGCTAGGTAGAAAATTAACTCTATCCCAGCTGAAACCAGGACAATATCCACCTCTTATTCTATACCATTTACATCATGCTCAATCAGGTCGCACACTTTCCAATATATCCCAATTAATCACCAGCACTTTTCCTGTGTTTTGATATGTGTATACACACAGATATCATTCCCTTAGTCTATGGGCCATCCTTCTAAAATGTCTGTTGAATTCATTGAGTCCATGACTTTGGGTTCCATCTGCCGTAACAGTCCTTCAGGGCGGGAGAGATGGTGAGTGGTGTTGGCTTGTTGCATGCTGAAGCCAGTTCTTGTTCTATCACTGCTGCACTTGTCCAATTCTGTCAAAATTCATTTTTCATAAACCTGGGTAATTCTTACTGTAATACCGTTGATATGGTATATAGCAAACATAGCAGTGATGACATACAGTATTATGTAGCAATTAACATCATACAATTCAAATAATTGGCTATTCTCACCCAACATCAAATCCCCTTGAGGTAAACATCAAACTTCCCCATCCTTCTGCATTACCCACCAAGTGCACCCAGGTCCTTAAGCAAAAGCAATCTCATGGATGGGGTTGCCTTTGCCTGAGGCAGGAATAACCCACACTGTCTTCCCCAGCATGTTCTTTATGCGCACCGCAGGGACTTTACCCACTTCTACAGCTGAAACCAGGACACCCAGTTTTACCAAGAGGCTTTCAGAAATTGTACCATTCCCCACTTCCATTAGGGAGAACAAGTTATATTTGTGGGAGTTAAGACAGTGTGGTTCTTGTAAATAAATAACTGCGACCAGATTTGACAGACTGTAGTTTGACAGAGAAAGTCTTTTGTATACGGTATATTAAAAAATGTCCTAGCTCAACATGATAGCTTTTTCCTGTTGTTTTCCTCTGTTTTTTTTTTTCTTTTTTTTTTTCCCTGTGTTTTTCCTGTTATTTTTTTTCCCCTCCTTTTCCTTCTTTCTCTCTCTAATTTAATGCATATTCATACAGATCTAGGAAACTGCATGTGGAAGTAAGGATACAAATAGTCCTTGACTGTGTCCATATGGAGATTTTGGTTCTTGCCATGCCTTGTATTGAGCTGGAGCTCACCCAGAACATGCTTATTCTGGAACTGAACAATAGGATGGAGGTAAGGGCCCAGGGCCCAGATCTCATGACTGAGCATCATGTAGCCATAATGTCCAGTCCTCGTTAGTTAGCTGTGGCATCCCAGCTGAGATGTAGCATCTGACTGTGAATTTTTTGTGGTCTGTCCTAACCAGAGTCAAGCTGTTAGGATATTTGTCAATGTAATGAAGCAGTCTAAAAATGTTAGCCTGTTTGTGCTAGGAGATGGTTCAAAGAGTTGCTTTTTATCATTTCTCAACTGTTGGTTGGCCTTCCAGCTGAGAGGTGGTATGGAGCCATGGTACATAATAACAGGTCAAGTGTGAACCTAAGCAGTTTGGCATGGAGAGGGCTGAGGTAAAGTACATATCTGTGTACTCAGAGAGATTTTCATGTTGTTTGTAGCTTTTTAGTTTGACTAATAAATAGCTAATACTTATGTAGTTTTTAGTGGTTTTATATTTGAAAAATCTCATAATAGCATTACTGTTTTTTTGTGCTTTGGAATGGTAGTAATGACTGTAATTGCTGTGGTGATCAATACTTAATGTATGTAATTGTTATCAGCTTAAACATGAGGTTGATTTGTTCAACTTTGGGGTCTGGGACATTCTTTTCTGTGCAGAATTTTGTATATTTAGCCTGTGGAAGGACGCAGATTCTTTGTGGAAAGTCTGAGGACAGCTGGGGAGGCTGTTTTGTTGAAAGACTGAAGCCGTGGTGGTTGATCACTTTGGGAGGAAAAAATGTTGTGGATTTTTTTTCTTATCTCCACATAACTCAAAATCGACAGTGTAAAAATGTCAAACTTTATAATCTTACTCTCATCAACATTACCTTGGCAGTCTAGTATTAAACTGACCTTCCAATTGTACATTCTAAGTGGCAAGTTGAGCTCAACTGATGATGTGTGGATTTTCAGCAGCAGCTGGGACTAGTTGCTACATATAACTGCGCAAGAATTTGTTTAGAGAAGAGGTGTATGCACAATGTATATAACGTGCTTTCCTGTGGACTGCTTATGCTGAATTTATCACTTTTCCTGTTCCAGTTTATCACAGTTCCAGTTCAGTTTATGGTATCGACATCAGAAATTTGATTCATCATCTTATTGGTAGCGTATTATTAAAGGTATCTGACACAGATGTGTCTGTTTTCAAGTATTACTACTACTATAGATTTTTGGCTTGAAGGGGAAAATTAAGTTGGTAAATTTTCCTCTTCTCCTTCGCCACGCCAGCTGTCTCCACCTTTTCTGCCAGTGTTCCCAATATTATCTTTATACAATTTTATTTTATTTTATTTTATTTTATTTTTTATCTTTGCTATCTGGCATCTCTAGAGTACAGCAAAGAGAGTTGCTTTTCATTTTTGATGAATAGAAGCATAGCTTCCCCATGGTCATATATAGCTACGGAGAATGCTCATTACATAACTTTGATCTAAAAAGCAATTCTACTCTAATATGTGATCCCAGAAAGTACTTATTCCCCACTAAAGTTGTTCATTTTGTGAAATCATGACTGTATCTGTATGTTTTAGTTAAAAACAAAACAAACAAGCAACAACCACAAATGCCTCAAACAAATCCTAGCAAAACAAACAACAAAAGTAGTCCCATATTTGGCTGTTTAAAGCTAAGATGAATGATGGGTAACGGAAAGCAAGCAAGCTGGGTTTTGTTCATTTTTGGTACGTCATTTATTGACATTATATGCATAGCTGGAAGGTATCCCTGTGCAAAATCTTTTGAGGCTCTTTGATTTTGCTGGTGAAAAAGAGAATACAGTTTGACGATGATGAAATTACCAGACAGCCGCACCGGAGAGCCTGCTTTGGAGATGTTTCCTTTCATTGCTAATGCTAAGGAAAGGACTGCTATTCTGTATAATATTCTGAGATAAGATGTAATGTCTGGTACTTAATTTTTATTAAATACTGTATTTTCATTTATAAATGATGGATCCAAAGGAGGCAATAATCACAAAATCCTCCCCTTGGTGCCANTTAAGCTAGAAGGCCTGGTGATTTCTGCAAGCTGCACTGCTTATATTGTTAAGACCATGATATAAGTGAGGCCTGTAAAGTAAAGCTTATGTTTTTTTGGAGCACAGTGGACAACCAGTTTGTTTAATTCTTNCTAAGGAAAGGACTGCTATTCTGTATAATATTCTGAGATAAGATGTAATGTCTGGTACTTAATTTTTATTAAATACTGTATTTTCATTTATAAATGATGGATCCAAAGGAGGCAATAATCACAAAATCCTCCCCTTGGTGCCATTTTTTTTTTTTTTAAAGTCCTATGGGAAGTGCACTTCAAGACATGATATCGCAGACAAAACTGCATAAGCTGTGGAGATCTGTAGAGACGTACGTTCCGTATACTATTGTTTAAAAACAGAAAGTTAATCTTTGGCAGGGTTCTTAGACTCTGTAAAATCTTACTTTGTGATTATTCTCTTTATTTTTTTAAATTTATTATTATTATTATTAT
>VXAL01007506.1:0-21832 GCA_013399475.1 Chauna torquata | reverse complement strand
CTCTGTGGTTGAATCCCTGGTTTCCCTGACTCAGGACTTCAAAACTTCCTGCTTTCTTCTGAGTGAGCAGGCTGTCAGTGGGTTGGGATAAAGTTGTGCTTAGATTTCTGTACAACTAGAATGGACTTCCAAGTTTAGCTTAGATCAATTGCTTTTCTGACATATTGCAGGCCGCTTTTGCTTTCAATTTTTTTTTTTTAGCTTTCCAGCCAAGTTAATAATACAGCCGCAAAAAAATTTCCACATCTGAACTCACTTGCTGCTTCTAAAGTTGTCAAATTAGTGCTCTGTACTGAAGTGTCTCTGTAGTGCTTTTAAATTTAAGTGTTAGTCTGTAGCTATAAAAAAGCACTTTTGTGTCTGCCTATGCAAAAGATGGGCTGAATTAATAGTTCACTGATTGCTGTGAAAGGCTGGATAAAAAGCTTCTATCAGTTGTCTTCCTTGCTGTTTCTCCTCTTCTCTGACCACGGCTAGCAACACAGGCTGAGATTACACCAAGTGACTGGAGTGATCTAATGGCTTGCTGCTGCAGAAAGTAGCTTTCATGCATCCTGGGTTTCTTACAAGGAATTATGTCCTTGCTGGCACCAGTCCTCATCTATTCCTTGATGAATCAATTCAGTTCACTGCACTGTTAGAAAATTAACCTATGTAAAGAAGAAAAAAAGTGAATTGTTTTCTCCTGATTTAACAGTCTGGAACCCCTTACTTGAGAGGATTGGGCCAAGGAGAGATTCTGCCTGCATTTCTGGGAGATGAGAAGTACCAAGAAAGGAAGCATCACCCCTGTCAATGACTATAAGCTGTTTGATTAGCATTAGTAAATCCTCACTCTTATTCAGCAGATGCTGAATGTGGCTGATATGTCAAGATGGGCCAGGGCGATGCTAACTACGTTTATCAGGTACTTAAGTTTGGCACAGCGCTTACAGTGGCTTTTCTTCCTGCCTGATTTTCTCTAATTACAGCTGTGATTTGAGCACATAAAATCACTATATCCTATCACAGTGGGTTGGAGCCCAGAACTCTGTACTATGCCTATACAGTAAGAATAAATTCTTCAGATGTAAGCATTCCATCTCTTTTCAATAACCAATAAGAACAGGCAGTAGTCTAACCTTCACCAGGCAACTTTTTAGTAGTTTTCACCCCCATGGTAAAAATCTGGAGTTCAGTAACATGGCAGTAAAATATCTTTTGCCATTTCACTAAATGAATAGTGGGATACTGCAGTGGTTTAACAACGATGAGCAGCTCAGTGCCACCGTGCTGCACTCAACAGAACAAGGGGAGAAAATATGATGAAAAAAAGGTTGTGAGTTTAGGCAAGGACAGGGAGATCACTCCCCAGTTACTGTCATGGGCAAAACAGACTCAGCATAAGGGAGTTTAATGTAATTTATTGCCTGTTGATAACTGACTACAGCATTGAGAACTAAAAACAAACTAAAAGCAAACTAAAAACACCTTCCCCCCCCATCCACTCTCTTCTACCTCCTCCCCCAGAGCAGTGCAGGGGAACGGTGAATGGGGGCGGGGGTCAGCCCATATTGCTGCGTCTCTGCTGCTCCTTCATGGTCACTCTCTGTCCCTGCTTCTGCGTGGGCTCCTCTCCATGGGCTGCAGCTCCAACCTGGAGTCTGCTCCTGCAGAGGCTCTCCATGGGCTGCAGCCTCCTTCAGGCCAGATCCACCTGCTCCTCCGTGGGCTCCTCCACGGGCTGCCGCGTGGAGATCTGCTCCATGCGGGACCCCACGGGCTGCAGGGGGACAGCCTGCTCCCCCATGGTCCTCACCACGGGCCGCAGGGGAACTTCTGCTCTGGTGCTGAAGCACCTCCTGCCCTCCTTCTTCACTGCCCGTGATGTGTGAAGGATTCTTTCTCTCTACATTTTCTCACTCCTCTCTTCCAGCTGCAGTGGCGCAGCAGTTTCTTTCTCTTTCTTAAATCTGCTCTCACAGAGGCATAACCAGTGTCACACACTGGCTCAGCTTTGGCCAAAAGCAGGTGCCTTTTGGAGCTGGCTGGAAATGGCTCTTCTCTGTCACAGGGCAGCTTCTGGACTCTTCTCACAGAAGCCACCCCCTGCTACCAAAACGTTGCCACATAAGCCCAGAATAGATACTTTTTCCTACTGGGGAAAAAAGAAGCCAGATGTTGAAATCTTTAAACAAACAAACAAAACAAAACAAAACAAAACAAAAATTGAAAACGTCCTAATATTATATACCAATGCCATGGTCTAGTGGTCTAGTCTAGAAATCTCTCTCTGCTTTGTTATCGAGTTTCTCAGAAATACAGATTAGAAGCACTTTTTAAATTTCTAATATTCGAGGATAATGATCTGGGCATAAGCATTCTGTCTTACTTGCATCAGCATTCTCCCTATCAATCTGCCTCTCCCTATAAGAAAGAGGCCAAAGACCAGTTATTTTGTCACCTCTATAAACCTATCAGTTCTAACCAGCTCTAACAGTGTGACCTGTGGGCTGTCAGCCACATCATCATCACTTAAATCTTTACCTCCTTTCACCATAGGAGCTCAGTCTACTGTATTTTAACATACTGCTAGCATTAAGATGCTGGAATTGACCCTCTTCACTCCGTAGATTGAAGCAGAGGTTTTACTTCCCCATCTGCAGATCTACAATTCTGGTGTCTGTTCAGCATATGCTAGCACCATATGTGAGAAAGGGAGGTGTTAGCTTTCCCTTCTCTCTGTATAACCTGGGAAGCTGTGGGTTATGCCTTACATATGAGTAAGGAGTACTGACTGTAATTCAAGTGTGATCACAGCAGGCTGAATTTCTGTGCTGCAGTCTTACAGCTGTATAGATGGCCAGTTAAGACTATATCAGATTCCTATCCTACCATTTTCTTCCTCGCTGAATGTTGTGTTTTAAAATCATTCTTATGCTTAAGTTGTTGTTGTCGTTGTTTTTGTTTGTTTTTAAAGTTCATTAAACAGACTGAGTTTTGAACTACAGTCTTATGTTAACTGCATGATACTGAGAAGTCAGTCTGTAACAGTTCAAAACAGGCATCCTTTGGAGTTCCCTTTTGTCATAAAATATCATATATGGTGATAAAGGACATTTGTCTTAAACTGAGACACCAATGCAGAAGAGACAAGGAGTTTTGGGGACAGGAGGGGGAGAGAGATGGTGGAGCAGATGAAGCCACCTCATCTGGCATTGCTGAAACAAATGTCTATCCCTCGCTTTGAAAATCGCTGGAGCAGATCATCCATTTGCTTAGCAGGTTGCTGGCACTTAATGAACAAAGTTCACAAAGGTGTGAAAGGGCCGTTACAGTGTCATCAACAATGAAAGGCTATCACTTACTGTAGGAACAGATTCAGCTTTTGAAATGTGTTTGGAAGTCTTGAAATTCTTTTCACACCATCCCAGCCTGATGCCACAGTGGGAGGAGAGTGGAGCTTTTAGGTTTTGGCTTCTTAGTTGACTATTGGAAAAAATACTTCAGATTTATATATATATAAATATATATATAAATTTGATACATAATAATAAAAAAGAAGGCATGTTGTCTGAATAAGGGTTCCTGCTCAAGCTTAGAAGCAGGTGGAAAAGGAAAAGCACGGCATAGTAGAGACCAGAACCTAACATGTCCTTATAGGGCAGAAGAGAGCACTTAGGGGATGGGCCTGTCCTTTATGTGTTTGTTTCTTCCGTTAGATTTTTGTGCAGGCTTTGAGGTATAACCAAACGTATTTGTAAGGTGTTTCTTGCTTTAGAGCTCTCACAGCTCACCAAGGCATTGAAGTTAATGATTGATAATCTTTATTTGTTGTACAGCTCTTAACTCCAGGTGCTGCATAGATGCACTCATTGTGGTTACTTTTTTTTTCTTTTATATATGTTCACTAAACATGCAGAAGCTAATAAGCAGGCAAACTACCTCTAGTATTACTGTTTAAATGTCTTTGGTTTCCCTGCACCACCAGGCTTCTGTGCAAATAATGCTTGAAAAAGAATGTAGTAAAGCTTCTTTCAAATAGGTCTTACAAATTTGACAAGGAAATCTGTCTCTCTGCACCATGGAAACTCTTGACTTCCATCAGTGAAAACTGTAAAATGATTATAATTATCTGGAACTTTTTGGCTGTGCCATAAGAGAATGATAGTGTCATCTCACTAGTAATTTTATTTTCAAGCTGATGATGGTTTTTATAGACAAGAGTATATCCTTACCATCCTATGTGTTTAATGTAAACGTGCATGTGCATATATCCAACTATCTTTTATAACTCCTGAAATTTGAAATAATTGAGAAATGCCAGCTTCATGTCTTGGCAAAAATATGTGTCTGTTCTCAGATTCCAATGAAAAGATTTTGATATTCTTAGCAATACCCTAGTTTCATAGAAGTCAAAGAAAAACTTAATAGAAATATTTTTTGTGGGAGGGAGCCATGATAAAAAAGAAGATAGTTTTGACAAAAAAGATGTTGGATGTCTTTCTATGAGAGTATGGGAATGGGAGAAACTATAAAACTCTAGGAAGAATGGTACATTACAGCACAATGATTTTTTTTTTTTTCAGTGCCTCATATTTTTGAGTTTTGGGCAGGACCTAAACATGAAAGGACATATCCCAGGATATTATAAGTTCTAATAAATTCTTTGAATCATTGGTACTTCTGAAATTGTTGAAAGCTGTGCTTGCTGGGATTCTAATATGTTTCACATTTACGTTGTGTATTCTCTGCCTCTCCCATTACATCTGAAGCAGGGTGCGTGTTGGGGGTGGATTAGTATTAAACCAAAACCTTTGCTGATCTGTGCCTCTTAGGAGGTATCTAAAAGTCTTTGAAGTTAATGGAAAGATTCTCACTGGCTATAGTGTACTGTGGATCAAATGCTTTGTGATTTTTTCCTTTATTGTGTCATTTTGTATCCTTTACATAGTTAATATTCTTCAGTAATTTATTGCCTTCTTACTCACTTCTGTTACAGGGAATGTACCTTTGGCAGTTGTACTTAACATATAGTAAAATCATAGTCTTTTTTTACAGGACAGGTTGCTCTTCGATATAGGTGTTTTGGAATTGATACAAGATTTTGAAAATCTGGTTTAATATGAACCTTTGAAGTATCAGGAGGGACATTTTGCACTTTTTCTATAATAATATAAATTATTTATTAGTAAGCTGCAATAAAATTGTGGTCTTTAGGCTATAAAAATAATGCTTGTCATCTGTTGGTTCTGGAAACTTTAAAATTTAACTGTTTTTCACTAGTTTTCTTTCATGGTGAGAGAAGATATTGTAAACAATGTGAGCTACAACTAAAAAGAAAGAAAAAATAGGGAAAACAGCTTGGGCTATTGTCTTGCTAGATTCAGGATGATCCCAACAATAATGTCCCTATCACTTCATTGAAGAAGTATTTTGGGCTTCTCATTTTTTCCCATCACATATGGGAGAATGTAATTTTCATATACAGTGCCTATGGTGCATGATCATGATTTGATTATCTCTCTCATTTCCATTTATTTTTTTCTGTACTTTGCAAGTGTTTTTTTTTTTTAAGTCGTTTATCACTGTATCTTTTGGTGGTATGTTCTTTTCTCACTTTAGTTATTATTTCATTAATCTTCTGGTTGAGAATGAAAAATCTGTCAGTTTGAAAGAATGGAAAGAGGGGAAAAAATGGTTCAATTTGGGGAGATACCCTGATGATCAAGGAGAGATGGGGTCTGTGAACCGTGGAAGATAAGAACTCAGAAAACTATGAAATTCATAACCTTGCTGTGTGTAGTGTGAATAAAGTATCGTTAGACACAGTCTACTTTCCAGTCATTAACTAAAAGTATATTTCAGCAAATTATTATTTGGTAAGTAAAAGATAATTTCAAAGGAAATAATCTATTTGATGATAAAGAGTTTAAAATATATTTTTTAAAGATGATATATTTTATGCACTATGAATGAGTTAGAGGGTCACATTTGTGATTGTGTAGAAGTGAACATCAGCAACATATCATTTTTCATATAGGTTTAGATATTAAATGAAGTTCTTGCAATTTAAAATGTGTGCCTCACGATGCAGCCTACTTTGCAAACAACATGAAAAGCATTCTTTTGTAGATGTCAGTCTTCAGCAATGTGTTGTTTACACCACGGATCAAATGTACAACATTTAAAATGCATTATAGCCATATTACTGACTCTCGTTATGTGACAGAAGCATGTCAGTGAAATGAACAGCAACAAAAAAGACAAAGATTTTCTTACCCCTTAGTTGGGAGGTAGCAGCTGTTTGGGTAATTCCACAGAGAGGTAACAATGACCAACTGACTTGCAGGTTTTAAAGAAAAAGTGATATCAAATCCTTTGAGGATGCCATATGTTCTGTGCTTTGAGGCAGGCTGTGAACAGTATCATAGCAATTAGGCAGACTGGAGACTGCTAAAATTTTATCCAGAATGCCAGCAGAGATTAATTTCTTGGGGCTTTTTAATTGGGAATGGAGACACATACCTATGCTCCCATTATTTATTACAAAGTAAGTTAGTTAAAATACAGATTATTTTTTAGTCCTTTAACATGGAGAGCTATATATAAAGTAAGCAGGTTTTTTTTTTTTTTTAAATTATAGCAATTGCTGGATCTGTTCTGTAGCTTGGCATTGAACTTCTGTAGTTTGATGTAACTTCTTACCAGACCTATTCTGATCTAAGAAATCCTGTATTGACTGCTTTCCTGAACTGGGCACGTGCAAATAATGTGTGCTGATGTTCTGGGGTTAAGTTGCTCACCAAACTTCAGCTAGCTCAACGCAAGAGGCCTGTATCACGAAAGATATATTTGGAGCCATTAGAAAGCAGAAAGGCCTATTAGCTGAAATTGTAACAAGGATGTTTTCAGTCTGTGCAACGCGGTCTCCGGAGACCTGCCAGGACGTACAACCCTCCATTAACAAGCCGAGGGATGATTTGTCTAAGGATACCCATATATACTCAGAGTTACTATATCTGTTTTGAAGGAAGGCCTTTTCTGCTGTCCAGGTCGCATTCTTTCTTTGCCTAATAACCGACAGCAAGATCCACAGTGGCACTTGACTGTTTTTCCAGTGTCTTGATTCTGTCTGGCTGTTCACAAAGAGCCTGTCTGAGCCTATATGCATTTTGGCATTCATCTTTTCTTTTATTTAAAGCACATTCCTTGTACATGTGCAAAAAAAGGTCTCTATAGCTTTATCATTCCTGCTTATGATGGTTTCTAATGTGATATTGCAGTATGGAGTACTAGATTCCCAGATCCCTTTGTAGCCCCTCTCCCTCCCCCTGTTCCCCTCACCCCAGCCCTCATCCAGAAATGCATCGAGCCCCCAAACTGATCTCTAAGGTCAACAGAGTTATTCTGGTGTCCTGTCGCTTGATGAAGTTAAGGACTATGGAGACAGACAAATAACCACAGGCTGGCTTAAGAAGCAGAGCAAAATTATAGGCATGTGGGTGGTGTTGAAGGGTTTAAGGTCTGGGATTTTGCGATCTGTTAAAGCTATAATAGGAAGCACAGAGGAAGGAATGAGAGATTCCATGTTCTTCTGTGAAACAATAACAGCATATAAAACTTTGAATCAATATTGACCATCCAAGCCTTTTTTTTTTTTTTTTTTACTTTAAAGCATCAAGTATGTTTGTAATGTATGGTATAGTAGTGTAATTTTCTGTGTGACTTCTGTATTATACGCCTAAGTATTTATCTAGTGTAAAGGGAGGAAAGAAAAGATCCTTCCCTTTCTTTATATGTTAGGACCTTCTATATTTTCTTTCCTGCTTCTCAGATCTTGTGAACATTGACATTTCTGGAAAAGCCCTGGACTGTCAGTGATGGGGGACATGTGAGGCTCAGTGGATCTGTCTCCATGGCTGTGGTATCAATTCTTCAGGGCTCCTAATAGCCAGTCAGGGTAAATCGAGAAATCCACGATTAATGGCTGTTCCTTTGAAATGTCTTTGCTGCTGCTGCAGGAAAGAAAGACAGGGATGCAGGCAGTCCTTGAGCACTGGCATTGCTATTGCCTGCTTTAACGAGCCATGGCAACCAAAAGGAGAGGATTCTGGGGCATCTCAGCTCTGAGGGTGCCATCTGCCACATCCCAGCTGAAAAAGCCCTCACTTGATGGGAAGGCAGTGGGAGGAGGTGTTTGCTCTTGAGAAAAAATGCAGTCTCAGGGGGAAGTAGGGGGAAATAAAGATCCTCATTGGGGTGGGGGCATAGTGAAGAGAGAGGATTGTTTAGTGAAGGGATTTCTTTCCTTTTAAGGCAACAGTATTGCTGTTTGTCTCAATGATGTGATGGTGGACTGTCTCCATCACCTCTTACTTGAGGTTTTATGTGCTGTTGTCAGTCATTTTGCTCATTTTGCATCCTCTGTAAACTGCATGCAGTCACTTTTTACTCCAAGTCATAGGCACAAAGTGATGTAGGGCAATCAGTTAAAAAGTTAAATTAAGTGTAGGTATTATAATATCTCCTTTGTTACCCTTGAGAGGTCTTTCGTGTTGAAATTAAATTAATTGAAGTGGCTGCCTGGATACCTTACAAGCACAGTGCTTAGGGCTGGAAGAAACAGCCTGCAGCACTCCTGTTAAAGATGGCATATGGGGAAGTTCGGACAGTAGGGTCAGTTCAGAGCCAGGACCTGGGAGCCAAGATATTTCAGGAAAGAGATTTGTGGAGGCTCCAGGCTAGCTCTAAATTCAGTAAGATTCTTGGCTTCAGCATTGCCCACTGTCATGCTTAACTTCTCGTTTGGAAAGCAAAAAAATAGCCAAGCACGCTTAAAAGGTTACTGATCTTTAAGAAACTAAGCAAGTAAGCACACAAAGCAGATTGTTGTCTCTCATTTTACCAGGTGATGTACACAGAATTAGAACCGTCTTTTGAAGTAGCTGGAAGGAAACTTTCATTGTGAGTCTAGTGAACCCAAGGGAGAAGAAGGTGGGGTCAGTAACAGGAGATGGGGACAGCATGGACCTGGGCACGCGTGCAGTGAAGCGCCATTTTATTCGGCGCAATAGCAGTTGCACTTCCAACGCTTCTTTAAAGCTTTTGACCCTTTGTAAATAAAGTAAAATGAACCGTTGATGTAAAATTAATATATACATGCAAAAAGAGTAGAAAATGAATGTGAGCTATAATTGTCAATATAGACAGTACTGTATCTATACAAATCTTTGTGGAGGCAAAGAGGAGTGGGCATAGTGTAAGTGTAATATACAGGAAGTTGTGATTTTCATTACAGGGTTAAAGATGGTCAGGTATATAAAAAAGATAAGATCTGAATTCAGTATTTTGGATCCTGTGTATCTATAATATTCTTTTTTTCCTTAGGATTTTTAGTATGTTATACTTTTTTGTGTTGTTACCTCTGCTGCTTTAATTTCCATGGTAGTTTATACTGTTTATAAAAGCACTACCTGTTTTTGCTATTACAGTGCATTTGTTATTGACTTTATACATGCTTTTCTATGTAAAACAAATTTAGATTTCATAACATATAAATAGGAAACTCAGTTCAAAAAAGCTGACTGATTAATAAATGGTCCAGTGTTTCAGTGTTACAGACAGCATTTTATTTTATCTCACTGTGAATTGACAAGTTATGGCAGGCAGCTGAGAAAAGAATGTAGTTTAAATAAACTACATTCTTTTGTGCTACTGAAATTTCTTTTAAGAGGTAAAATACTTTAATTAAAGAGACAGCTGAAATCTTAGCTCCAATTGTCCTCATTTTATCAGATTTTTTATTAGGTTTTTAAGTTGCAGTCTTACCCATTAACTACTGTTATCTATTTTAGGAAACTATTTTTTCCATAAAATATTATTTTTTTATTTCCTTCTGGAGATTGTATTTAGTTTACTGATTTCACGAAGAAAAATGCAGCAATACAAATTCCCTGACTACCTGTTTCTTGTCTGAAATTTAAACTGGCTTAAATTAGCATAGGCTTAAAGCAAAAGTTCATCACCAGACAGTCTGATTAGAGATTAAGCATTACATTATTTTGGTAACAGAACTGGACATGAATGATGCAAGAATTTGACAAATTTTTAAAAAATTTTCATATACAGTAGAAGGCTTATTAAGGAGTTATCTTTTTTTAATGGGTAAAACTAGTGATTTTTTTATCAGATAACCTGTACTTGCATTATTCCATATATATTTTTCCTTAGATGTCATATTTGGATTTCTCTCTCTCAGAATAATAATTTTTTTTTAATCCTTCCTTTGTTGCAGAACAGATAGTTGGGGCACTTAGTGCTATAGATCATCCTGCTTGTGTAATCTGCTGACGGTCATGTCAGGCCTCTTTTCTCTCAGTGTCTAGATTGATCCTATCCTCAGGTCACCCATCATCTTTCTCTCTTTTTCTGTCTGAGAAACAAAAGAAAGGTGGTGGGAAGGAACGAACAAAAGAGAAGTAAAAAGTGAGGGAGTGCGTGGAAGGCCAGTGGGAACAGCAGAGTGGGTTTCTGACAGTCTATCCTGTGTGAGTGTGAAGATGAGGGATAATAATCAGTTGGGAGGATTTGAGTGCCAAAAAAAAGTGTTATCCAGATTTCAGGGAGTCTGGTTTTCTGAGTGTCTCTTCGTCACGGTGTTTCCTTCCATTCCGTGGGCTTCTTAGTCTTGAAAGAGAACTGGGATTTGTAGCTAGCTGTCTCCCTGTCCGGACTTTCATCTAGCAGCAAATACACAGTAATGACCATATGCAGACCATCACTATTATTTTTAGTATTTTTTTTCCTTTAATGAGGAGTGCTACGGGGTTTGTGGATGAAAGCCTAGCTACCCATGTTCTGTCTTTTCCCCAGCTCTTTGTGTTTAGAGAGAGAACTGGTTCTGAAGGATGCAGCTCAAACATCAGAAAAAATGATACCAGTGATGGTATTGCTTCAGCTGCATTGGAAAAGATCATTTTACTTTGTTTTGAAAACTACAAGAACAAAGCTCTCTTTCCCTGTAATAAAGCCTGTGGTTCCTGCATTCCTCTGCACATCATCACAGAAGGTCAGGCAAGACAATACAGTGGTTACTTCTCTGGGTCTTTGATAGTTCTGTCACCTTGGTTTCTAGAAATTGATGAGTCTGGCAGCTCATTCATTTCTGGACACTTTAAAAGACACTGAACATTTGTTTCAGTGCCCTGTGCTTCAAAATCCTAGGTGACTTTTGAAGGTGACTACAAGGAAGATGAGTAGAGATTCTTCATGCAGCAGAGTTTTTCAGCTGTTTCTTGCTTTAATAGCAAGAAACACTGACTTTGTACATGAGTTCTTTCCTCTTGCAGGTGAGAAGATAGTGTAGCATTGCCAGCTTCTAGTTTCCTCTTGAACATTTGGAACTTCTTTTATAAGGAGCTGATCAAAGTCAGTAAGCCTGAGGTATTCTCCCTGCTAGTAGTCTTGCAATTAAAAAAGAATTAGAAAATAAAAAAGAGGTTAACATCTCAAAGCTTGCAAGGACATGCTTTTCATCCTGGGATTCCAGTGTGGGAGCGCTGCTTTAGTTTCAAATTCCCGTGGAATGCTCCATTGAGAATGCTTTGCAACTTCTATAAGTAGCATAACAACTTTCATTTTTATCTAGCAATGGATTGAGAAACTTCAGTGCTATAGGAATTTCTCTTTTCCTTTTCCCTTAGATAATTTCTCTTCTCCTTTTCCCTTAGATTTCTCCTCTTTTTTTTTTCTTTTCCTTGAATTTATTGAATAGATTGACTTTTCTCAATCATTTTTTGCCCAAAATTTGCTCTAAACTATTATGCATCTTGTTCTCTCCTTTCTGTGCCTGTAACTTTTGCAACTGCTATCAATAAGATTTCTTTTGAAAGCTTAACTCCTGCTTGGCTGCTTGGAAAACACTTGTGTTTAGTGGCTACGGCAAAGTTGACTCAAATTAAAGGTTATTATTCCTAGATAGTTATGTGTGCAAAAAGAGGTTGTAGAGATGTTGCTACTGGGGGTCCTTTAGTAAAAGACTGGACAGCCTTCAGCTGGGAATTCGACCATGGAGTATGGATAACACTGCTTTGAGGCAAGGGGAGGACCGGCTGTGCTCCTGGGACCGCTTCTTGCAATTGCCTCAACTGCATGCTCTGAAGACTGCTGATCAGTTTGAAGAGAGCGGAACCATGGTGTGGACAAGAAGGGCTTGTCACTCAGTGCTGATGTTGTTTTATTCAACAAATGCACCCGGATGTGTGTCCAGCTCCCAGCAGATTTTGACTCTCTCTGACAAAAGAAGGGTCTGTGTGTGAGAGACATGCACTTTGTAGGTGTTTGCGCATTAGGAAAAAGATTTCACAACTGTTTTGCCTCTGTGCTTTCTGATAGATGGCACCATATTGCCAACTCTGTGAATTGCTTGTCATGGAGAGGGAGAAGAGCAGACTATGACAAACAACTAGTGGAAAGTAATTTTTCTTCATGTCAGTAAAATTGAATAATCGAGCAGCATACAGAAGCATAGCAGAAGCTCCTTTTGTAAGTGGTCAGTTTCTAATGCGTATTTGTCATTTTAATTGAGTAATGCATTTTTCAGCATTAACCAAAAGCAGAAGATTCTGACTAAGTCCAGGAGAGGCATAAAGAGAGACAAACTGATTAATCTTAATCTTGTGCAGTGTGAAAGATTTTATATATAGCCACTATGATCTCTGCTCTGACTTTTTAATCCAGGGCCCTGGGAGTTGAATAGCAATCCTGACTGTGCCAGAACGCTTCTGCAAATCCAAATTGAGACATCTTTTGAAAAAGTTCCCTCTGAGCCCCCTCCTGCCAGACCTCTGTAAATCTCTGACCCTCACAATATCAGCATCGTCTGCCTTTACAATTTTAAAATAAAAAAGTAAGGAGTGAGATTATGGACTCCCCCTGATGGTAGAGGGTATGTGTCCCATGTCCTTGAGTTTTGTAGACAAGGTTAGCTCAATGTGACTTTGTATTAATTATTATAATAATGATGAATTATATGACAGTATGGAAGCTACTTAATCTCCATTTGATGACTCTGTGGAGGACAAAGCCTATAGTTTCTGAAGTTTATAATGTAGCCAGGAACATCCCAATTTCCTTTGGTGATATTGAACTAGGATCTACATGGACTCCTTGTTGTAAATGCTGAGACATTTCCACTGGTACATAACAGGGATCTGTTTCTTGTGCATTCATTATCACCTGTTACATTAGTGTTTAAGAAACTTTTCCAGATAGGGTGGAAGAAGGAAGGAAAACATAATGTATTTCTTGGTCTATCTTGCTTTATATAGGGGAAGCAGTGTCATGGATTTCATTTTACATCCATATGCTAAAATCTGTGCCTATATAGCTTGGTTTGATGGAGACAGTTAAGACACTTTAGCTTAGCTCTCCAGCTGAGTGCAGGGATACTACTTCTCATACAATACAGGAAAACAATTTTGTTCTTTTTCTAGGACAGAAAAGGGAGATATAAACATTAGAAAGCCTGTGAAACAGATGGTGATTTAACTGGTAAAGTTATTATAGATAGGATGGCAGTCATTCAGACAGAAGATGTGCAAATCGTAATAGCTTCTCAGGTGCATATGCACGATATGAGCTGTGTTACAGAGCAGGTCAAGCAATCAGTTTTACATTCATTTCCTGAGCCTCCTTCATTTTTGTTAGATCACTCTCCTGTGAGCAGCTTATCCCATCAGGGCATGGAAATTTTTTCTCAGATGAAGAACATTTGTTTGGCAAAGGAGGCAGGAAATTCAGAACTGTTTTGACCTGTTTCTAGATGACCAAGATAAAATTACTTTTGGTCTAGTTGGGATATCGTGGTGACTTATTCTTTAAAATATAAGTGGAGTTTTTAACTTTAGGAAGGTAACAAAAATATTGCTGGTATTTTTTTTTTCTGCAAAAGAATATCTCCTTAATTTCCCACTCATCTGTCATGTTTATAAAGTGCTTTTCCTTAGAAATATTCCAATTCACCTTTTAAGAATTTACATATAGATATAGACCTGCCTGTTTTGTGATTCTTTGTAGAATCCATTCATCAGCACGAGGTCATGTAGATGAGTCTTAAAGTTCTTTGAATAAAGAAAGAAAAGAACATTTCCAAATATTGAACCAAGTATAAATTGATGTACCAACATCTCTTTGAAAGTGCAGTAAACCTGAGACAGGAGCTTTGATCTTTTGGACTATTCTTATTATCTCTTTGAAGTATCAACACTCAAACTGTGTGATAAAAATGTCAGCAGCAATGTTATCCATTTTTGTGTTGATCACTTTCACTGAGGTATTCAGTGGCTGAGCCTGTTTCTCAATACCAGGTCATTTTTGAAGCACTAAATCCTTCATCCCTTTTTTCTGTGCAGTTGCCAAATTTTCCTCCTGCTACAATGACATTGATCATGCACTCTTAAAACAAAATTTACCTATTTAATACAAAATGTAAAGCAGGTGTGATTATGCATTTTAATATAAATTTCTGCTTCAATAAAAAACAAAATTAGTGCTCTCTGTGATGGAGGAAAGGTAAATTGAATTTAATGTTAGTGAATATTTTACTGACTGTATTACCATCTCACATATGGTTCAATAAAATTTCTCAGGAGCTGCAGAAGTATTTGCAATCTGTCTGGTAAAGCACTGCAATAATAGGAGACTTTGACAAAAAATATAGATATGGCTAAAGGCTTCAGAGCAGGAACTGTTTAGCCAAGCTTAGAGTCAGAACCAATAAATGGGAGCATTGTAATCTTGATTTGTTTTTAAGTAGATGATGATCTAGAAAACCTGAGTAAGGTTCAGATGTGGGCATACATCTGCATGTCTGTAACATGAATATATGCCTTCTCAAATTCCAGTCTTTGGTAGTGTTTTGTTAGTACTTCTAGATTTGACATACCGCACATGTAGGAGTAACAACCAAGATCACCTGCCTTGCCTGTGAAATAACTCTTTCATGTTCCAGGGGTTTGGAAGAGCAGAGCATTCAGGAGCTCCACCAGCCTTGCTTGTGCCATGGTGCCTCTCTGATTCCCAGAAGTAACCACCTGCAGGGAGTGGAAGAGAAAAATGGACTAGAGAAGGTCTAGGAGAGTTAGGAAACTGCTCAGGACTTTAATCCCATGCAAAATGGGTAACTGGGGAGGTGACCATGGTGAATAAAAGTCACAAAGGAAATGTGGCTAGACTAGGCATATAAGTGGAAGTCAGCAAAGCCACAGTGAAAATTAACTCTTTTTGTTCCAAAGATTGCATAATTTCCATCCTAGACTTTGGAAAAGAATTAGTATGTGTTATCGTAGGACCAATAAGAAAGGTAGATGTGGGCATATAGCAAATACGTTGTGTGTTCTAAAATGGAAAATATAAACAAAACCTCAGCAAGCCAATAGATCAAGCTTTACATGAAATACTTATTTAAGGCTTGAAGATAAAGGAAAGTGGGATAAATGCTGCAGGGCTTTAGTAAAAGGTGGATTATATCAGACAGAGCTGATGTCTGTCTTTGCTGAAATTAATGAATTTCTAGACCAAGGGAGTGTGGTTGAAGTCATCTATCTGTATCAGGTATCTGGAAAATAATATCTGGATATTAATAGTCAAAACTGGAAAAATGAGGGTAAGTATCAGTAAAATGTATAATTAGTTAAGTGGGAGACAGCAGTGGTTAATGTTGAATAAAAACGTATTTGGTTGTGTAGGTGTCTCTAATAGAGTTACTGAAAGGTGAGTCTTTTGATCAGTCTTAATTTTTTTTTTTTCCCAAATGACCTGGGCACCAAAAGTAAGAGCAAGCTGTTGAAATTTGCTGGTGACACAAAATTAATTGGCAACATATATATAAGAGTAATTAGACGGATATACAGAAAGGTCTGGATAGCTCTGAAGATGGGAGTAATGCAATGAGGGGAAATTCAGTCGTATAAAATGAAAGGCTATATGTTTATTGACCAATAAAAATAATTTCTGCTATATGAGCATGGAGGAAAAAGGAATTAGGTCAACTAGTTGATCACTAAATGACTAAGACTATTATTGTACATCACTTGGAAAGGGAAATGAAATTGTAGGAAGAATTTGAACTTGATTCTGTACAGAAAGAAGGAGGTATTTGTCATTATCCAACAGAATAGAGAGATGCCTTTTGGAAGTGCTGATTGACAATTTTGTTTACTTGTCAGGAAAGAAAATTTATAAGCTTATTTTAGCAAACTGAGACGGAATACTCATTTCATTCAAGGGGAAAGAACGGTTCATTTATTTTAAAAGGCAAACTAACATATGAACAAGTTGGTATAAGCTGGACATGATTCTTGATAATAAAATTTGATAATAATTTGTAATAAAGCCAGAAATTAGAAGCTTTCTAAAAACAGAGCAAGGAAGTTCTACTTTTTTTTTTTCAATCAGGCTCATGAGTGCAAGAATGTGAGATAGTTTGAAGATGACATGGCAAGAAAACTTTATGGGAAAAAATTATGCAAATTGTTACACAGTAGCAAAGAACTGGACTAAATAAAAGTCTGAGAGGTGCTGGGCAACCGGGGTTCATCATTCTGTTCGGGAATGATGAAAACATGGACATGGTTGCATGAGCTGAACTCCAGTTTTTCAGGGAAACTGGTAGTTTCTGCTTCACTCTTCTACCAGGGTTATTTGGAAGGGAAAAGGAAAAGGAAGGGAAGGCTTTTTTTTGGTCAGGACTATTGCCATAACCGATTTGGGAATTATCTGGCAGAGGCAGTCTTTTAAATGTCCAATAAGTCATGTACCCACAACAACTGACACTCATGTTGACCCTGGTTATACCTGAGAGCTGAAAATGTAAATCTTTGCAGCTGCAGTTTTGGCCTCCTGAGCTGACATAACTAGAGTAGTGGGACTGATGTTGGAGGCCCAAGATTTGGCTTTCTGTTTGTTGCTATGCTGTTGTTAGAGGTGTAACTTCTGTTAAATGAAGCACAATTAGATAGTTGTTATGAAAAACCCCTGTGTTACTGGCAGAAATAGCAGAACTAAAATTACCCAAGAATATTTGTCTGGTGACTCACTACACCAATCATGAGCAGCAGCACGGAGAAGTCACCAGCCAGAGTAGATCAACCAACCTGGCAGATGCTCCCTGCCTCATAAAACTCACCCGCCTCAGCCTAGCCATCCTGAGGACATCTGACCATGCAGGGTCTCCAGGGATGCCTGGGACTAAGTTTGCTTGGCCAGAAGAAATGCCTACAATACCCTGCTCCTACTGACTTGTGACAAAGTTCGCACCTCCCAACAAGGACAGGGGAAGCAAGGATAACCACATTTCTATAGTTTTGTATTGTCCATGAGCTAGCACTCTTTCACAGAGGCAATAAACTACCAAAATCTTTCATCTATATCCAGTTATTTTGTAGTAATTAATGCATATGTTAAGTTTGTCCTGACCCAAGCCACAACAGTTAATCAAGCTCAGAATTGTAACAGATCCTTTTCTTTTGCAGATAAGAACCTGATGGGTATGCACAGAGATACCTTAACTACTGTGCTTTACATGGAAATGAACCTAATAATGCAGTAATATGAGAAAAAAGGACAGGTAAAGTGTTTTGAGATACATTAGCTTGTGTGTCTGTTGTACGAGGCAAGGATTCTTCTGCAAATTAAGCTGACTACCATTAGATTTGACACAGTGCAGAATGTTTTGCAACGCGGACTTGCACACCTCTGCAAATGAGAGCAGAACATTTTTCCTGTAGAATCAATTTATGAGAACAGATCAGAGAGAATTGGAGGAGAAACGGTATAAAGGAGACTGAGAGAAGGGTGGTGCAGATAAGGAGAGAGAAGAAACTAGAATATCAAAAGATGGAAGGAAGAAAAGGATAAAGATAAGCAAGGCTAAGAGATGCACGGAGGGGGACTGAAAAAGGAGGAGAGGGCATGAGGGAAGATGGGCAGACAGAGGAGGGTGTTCATGAATGCCTGTAGGAGTTGCTGAGAAAAGGCTCATGTGCACAGCCGAAACAGAGAAAGACGCACGATGGATGCATGTACTGGGGGAGGGGAGTGGCAGTGAATACGCACAGCAGGAGGGGAGAGAGATAGATGGCAAATGTATATAGGAGTGGTGGAGAGAAATAGTGGATGTACACAGCAGGGAGAGAACAAGTGAGAGACGCACAACAGATGCACACAGCAGGGGAGAGAAATGCATATAACGGGAGAGAAGCACAGAAAAAGTATCAAGAAGCCTTAATAAAATTAAACAATAAAATAATAAGAAATCATAAAATTCATGATTTGAACATTTATTGTTATTTAACACAAGAAATCAAGAGACTTTGAAGAAAATTTACATTAGTTAAAAATTTTAAGCGCTTCAAATGTTAATAATGTTTGGTTTGAAATAAGACTGTGCTTGACATAATGAATTCCTCTTTGCATTTGCAGTGAAGCAGATGTCTGCTTTCTGTCTCTGACAGGGGACCCAATCCATTGCTTTTTGACGTCAATAGCATTGTGGCTCTTTCAAGGGCATGCATATATCTTGTCAATGTGGTTTAACCAGCCCGTCTCACTTCTCTGCTGTGGTCTTGCACAGGTAAGGACAGTGAGTGAGTGTTATTACCTAAACATGGCAAAATCTAACAGCTGTCAGATGCCTCTTGATACTTTTATGCATGTTTGGACACTGGTCCCTATTAATCAGTGCAGCATGCGGTTTAGGGGAGGTTGCTGTGACATGCTTGCATGTGTGGCTTGTAGAGGTACCTAGGACCAGACCAATGGTATGGGCAGGGTTAGACCACCTTGATGATAAGTATAACGCAGCATAAATAACAAGGCCATCAACAGTATGATTGGTTAACTGACAGCTTGTGAAGCATTTTTTTTAATTTGCTTATTGGACTAGATCATGTGTATCTTTTCCCAGTTTCTGTGGAAAATATACAAGAAAGGTCCAACAATTTTTATGGGCCTAACATAAACCACACTGGCATACATATGGAGAGATCACTGGCATGCAAGTGATTTTTGTTATTACAACTGTTCGCAGAGTTGCTTTTTTATGCTTTCTATGAGCTTTCAATTTAATCGCTATCCTATAAGAAGAAAAAGCAAAGGAAGAGTGACTCAAAGTGAGATACGTCTTGCTTGTTAAGAGACAATGTCAGTGCAGCAAAGGTGTGAAAAAATGAAGCTTAAAGAAGCTGTTTCTCAACTAAGCAAAGTTTCCTCAATGGGAGAGGTGCCTTCAGTATGGAAGAATGTGATGCTGCTGGAAAACTTGGCCTCTCCGTGCTGCTTTTGTGGATGGAATTACAGGAAAGTACAGAAGTCGGCAGCAGTGTCGGCTGTTACGAGTTTCTCTTTCCTGCAAATGCTTTGTATCTCTTAAGATAATTCCCATTGGTGTGAGAAAGGCTGTTGCATAGCACTGATTGTAGACTTTTGAAGGGAGAATTACCAGTGTCCAAATTCATGGGACAATGTGAATACAGCCAATGTGTACGTGCAGGCCTGTGCCTTTGGCCAGGGAATAGGAATGTGAACCTTTTGTAGCTTCAATGAAGAGTAGAAGCATAATGACTAGATTACGCGAAGGTGGAAAGGTGATAAAAGACATGTTCAAAAAGCAGTAAGTGCTGTTCTTCATATCACTGTTTTCATCCCTTTTGAATTCAGACTTTTTTTTTTCTAAAATAGGGAAAAAGATTTATTTTCTTCAAATTTCATATAACTTATGCAATATGTTCTGTGGTTGCTGCTGTCCTCCTACAGTGTAGCAGGCTTTGTCGCCAAGCACATTTGGCATGAAGGAGGGAAGGTGGGTAAAATACGCGGGTTTCAAGAGAGAAGACTTCAGAGACTCATGTCAAAAATGGTAATGCTGTAGGCCACACAGAGAAATTAGAAAGTCATGGAAGTGCCCCGTTTTCTCTTGTTCAGAATTAGAAGGATCTTACTGCCAATTTCCTTCCTGCCTTAGGTGTATGATTTGATAAGTATTGCTGAAAAGTAAGGAGGAAGAGACTCCTGTCTCAAGACCTTTGTTTTTTGTATAAGCGGAACCAGAAATAAATATGGGGAAAAGTGGGAGAGTGATGTATTCAATTAGATTTTAATGCATCTGAAAGGGTAGTTCTGAGACAAGCTGGCCCTTCTACTTCTGTGTGCAATGGTACCTGCTCTAAATGTGCATTAGTGCTCTTAGTGCAAGTAGTGTATGCGTTCATTGCCTGTAAACATGCCTCCCTTTAGTCTCCTCCTAGCTCAGCATTGTGAATTTCTTCTCCTTTTTCTGAAATGGATGGTTTTTGCTTGAGTGCTTTTGGAGCAGGGAGAGGTTTGGGCCAAACTGCTGTCATGGCTGTCTCTCTCCTCAGAGGCTCTGTTCTCTGGCAGCAACAGCTGAGCCTTTTGTTGTTCTGTGCCCTCATACCATTGCTGAACAAATGGTCATTCAAATGAAACAGAACAAACACTGATGAATAAGCTCTCTCTTGTGCATGTGTGCAGCCATTTTTTTCAGAGTGTTGCTGTGGTTTGAGCAGAGGAAGGGCCTCAAACCACTTCCATGGGCTCTGTGCAAAGCCTCCTGAAGTCAAGAAGATGACTCTTCAGGCTTGGCCCAGTGTACATGAAAGATGAAATGATTGCTTTTAGAATGCTAAAAATAGATAAGATATTTGTATTGTCTCTTTTCATGTTGCCCTAATAAGTTTTCTCTCTCTTCTTAGATGCTTTAAATTTCTACATGACATTCAAAATGAAAAATCCCATTAGTCCAGATGTTTGAATAGAACATGGAAAAAATCTCCCTTGGCATTTTGATAATTCCATTTAGTAACCACAGTAGGCCTGGGAAAGCAAGGATTATCTTGGGCAATTCAAGTGTGACAAGATGAGCTTGAATCTTATTACCAGGAAAAAAGAATACTAAAATACAAGGGATTCAGACAAATGGTGAAAATCCAGTTGTTACAGCTTCAGTGAGTCCGTTATAAAAGTAAAAGCTTAGCTGAGAGTTTCAGATGGGTGAGAGATGATAATTCTGTAAAGAAAGTGTTACTGTTAAACAGAACTTGTGGCTGTATACAAGTGTTGTGGTGCCAGGAGCACCATTTGGTTTATGGTACAAAGATTTCTCTGTAATTCTCTGATGAAATCTTTGCTTTTTGATACGTCTTATTTATTTTTTAAGGTATGCCTATATTTTAACAGCACAACCAGGTGTATTGTGAAATGTGTTCTACCGTATACGTAAGTAACACCTCATTAAAAAATAATACTGTTTATGAAGTGGTGTTGTGGTTTAGCCCCGGTAGGCAGCTAAGTGCCACACAGCCGCTCGCTCACTCTCCCCAGGTGGGATGGGGAGAGAATCAGAAAGGTAAAAGTGCGAGAACTCATGGGTTGAGATAAAGACAGTTCACACGGTAAAGAAAAAGCAGCGCAAGCAAAGCAAAGCAAAACAAGGAATTCTTTCGCTACTTCCCATAGGCAGGCAGGTGTTCAGCCACTGCCAGGAAATGAGGGCTCACCATGCGTAATGGTTTCTTGGGAAGACAAACGCCATCACTCTCCACGCCCCCCCTTCCTCCTTCTTTACCCCAGCTTTTATGGCTGAGCATGACGTCATATGGTGTGGAATATCTCTTTGGTCAGTCTGGGTCACCTGCCCTGGCTGTATCTCCTCCCAGCTCCCTGTGCACCCCCAGCCTCCTCGCTGACAGGGCAGCACAAGAAGATAAAAAAAAAAAAAGTCCTTGGCTCTATGTAAATATTGCTCTCCGACAACCAAAAACATCCCCACTAT
>VXAL01007505.1:110704-128256 GCA_013399475.1 Chauna torquata | reverse complement strand
TCCTCGATCTCCTCCTCCATCTGCACGAGGGTTGGGGCACGCATGCCGAAGCGGGCGGCGCGGCGCGCCAGCTCCAGCAGGCACAGCACAAAGTTCTTCTCGTTCTTTCTCAGCACCAGGTCCTCCGTCTCGAACATCAGGACATCTGGGGCAGGGCAGGGCTGGGCTGAGCCAGGGCAGGTGCATGAGGGGCCGGGGACAAAGGGGTTGGGAGGGGGGCACAGGCTTAGAGAAAACCCTCCCAAAGGGACGTTATTCCCTGGAGCGCCAGCTCTGCCCACCTTGCAGTGCCACCCCACAGATGCTGGGAACATGGCTGGGTCCAAAAAAGGTTGGGATAAATTCACGGAGGAAAAACTCCCCCCTTGGGCATCTGCGTGCAAAGACACTGCGGCTGTTCGGTGGCATCCCAGAGCCACAAACCCAGCGGCTGGGTGTGCTGAGGATATTTCACTCCATGCCCACAGCACTTCCTCGGCACTGCTGTTGGTGGGGACAGGGGGACAGGCCCTCTGCTCAGAGCCAGGACCGCTCCTGGTGTTTTACGGCCAAGATTGTGCCATGCGTGGCAGGGCCATGAAATGGCACGTGCTCTTTCCATTCCCATCCCCGCAGCGCATTTTTCCACCCAAGCAAACACATCCACCGTGTGCCAGCACCCTGCAAAGCCACCACCGAGCCTGCAGGAGCTTGTGCAAGCCCAGCCTGGTGCAGAAATCCCAGCTCAGGCACTACCCGGTGCTGGGGTGGCACCAGCTTTGGGGACACACGGGAAACCACCGAGGGTGATGCCAGGAGCAGCAGGAGGGGAACTGCACACCTCATCACGGGGCTGCTGGAGACTTACCTTTAATCTCCATCTCCTTCCTGCACCACTGGATGAAATTGGAGACGTTGTCCCTGGCCTGGAAGGTGCCCGGCTGTGCCACAAGGTTGCAGGTGACGCCGGCGGTGGGCAGGCGGAGGTGGCGGGCTGCGGCGGGGCAGGCACGGGCGAACTCGCCGGCCACGTGGGTGACGTGGTTGGCATGGGAGCAGAGCACGGCCCCCGTCTCCAGCACCTCAAGGAAGGTGCCCACCTCGATGTCCAGGTCGTACAGTTCCTTCAGCCACTCGGCCAAGTCCTCCTTCATGGCGTAGAGGTACTGCTGGCTGGACTGGTAGGGTCGGATGCTCCGCACCGCGGCCCCCGGCATCCCCCACATCGTGCCATAAGACCCCGGACTGGGAGGAGGCAGAGGGAAAAGGGCGATGGAGACACGGGGAGCTGCCCCGGCCGTGTCCCCAGCCCACCTCCCCAGCCCACTCACCCGGTGTTGCTTGCCAGGGCCACCAGGAGGGTGACACCGCCCGTGCACTCGAGAGGTGACTTCCTCTGGGGTGCCAGAGCCGTTCTGGGGTCCCAGGCAGCCTGGGGAGCAGAAATCGCCCTCCTGGGCAGTGGGTGTTTTGTTTCTTTCCCAAGTGCTGTTCCCTTCTCCTTGGTGACAAGGGACCGGCTGCAAACACTCCCCGTTAACCCTTCAGCACCCGTTCCTCCTCCGGGAGCCCTGCTCCTTCTCTGCACCCCAGGGGTGGATTTGCCCTCCTAAAGGTCCCCAGCTTGGGGCAGGAGGGGTTTAGAGAGCGGCTCCTCAGCACTCCAAGCCACTCACAACTCCAAAAGAGGGGGCATTTGCCCCCTCCCCACCACCCCTGGGGGTGTAGGACCTGGGGGCCCCACAAGAGGCATCTTCAGGGCTCAGTGTCCCTACATTGGTAGCCCTGAGGGAGCTACATTTTTGCACGCATTTTAGGGGCTCAGAGGCTCCCACTGAGACCCCGTTGCAAGCCCATCCACCCCGTGGTGAGGAGCCTGCCCGAGCAGGGGATCACCGGCACAAGCAGCCCCGAGCACGGCTCCATCCTCCCATGGGGGCTCGGCCCCGGTGGGGTGCCTGGAAGGGATGGTGAGGCTGATCTCAGCACGGGTGCAGCGTGAGGACCTCTGGGCACATCACAGGGACGACGCTTGGACCAGTCCCTCTGCACCCATCTCCATGCGCACCCTGGGGACCGCAGCACAAGGAGCTGGAAACCTGAACCCCCAAGGCAGGGGCTTCACAAAGCTGTAGGGATGGGGCAGAAATCCCACAGAAAGAGCTGGTCCTATCAGCGGTTGGATTCCCAAACCATCCCGTGGGTTTCTGTGCAACCAGAAAATGTCCCGGTGGAGCCAGAGGAGGAGGAGGGAGAGGCTGAAGAGCTGCAGGACGTAGCAGGTAGCAGCAGAGCCACTGCTGCCATCGCCTGCTCTGTGCTTTTGCAGAGGCACAGCCCCGAGCCCTGTGCTTTGCACTGCGTCAGGGCTCAGCCCAAGCTCCCAGGAAAGGCTCCACCTGCAAATCACAGAGCATAAACCTCAGTCTTTTCCCCCACGCCTCTTTCTGAAAAAATAAAATAAATAAGCACAAGTGGGGTTTTATTCGCATGTGCACATCTGGGTTTTTTTTGCCCTGTGCTCCCTTGCAAACTTTTTGCCACGAGGTCGTCAGCAAAAGCCGAGCTCCTCCGCAGACGGCACGGCTCCAGGAGCTGGGGCTTTAAGTGGCGAGTGGGCACCGCCAGGAATCTGCAGCCTCTCAGAGGCTCCCTCCCAAAACACGGGCCTGCAGAGCACCCCAGCACCGAGGTACTGCTGCAAAAAGCAAATCTGCCAGCAATGTGCTCGTCCCTGGGGCTGGAAGAGCCTCTGGTGAGCCTGGGGGGTTCCTGCTGCCGGGGGACTCCGTCCTCTCCCTGCTGATGCTCCTCGGGACCAGCTGGTGTCATTTTTGGGGGAGGAAATGCAAGAATCCCAGCTATTCCCCCGGGTTGGGGAATACGTGGCAGGCGCCTGGCATGCCCTGCAAGCAGCCCAGGAGGAGAAAGGACACTTGTGACGCAGAGGGGACGACGACATGGCTCAGGGTGCGCGTCCACCGCCCGCCCCGCGCTCTGCGGGGTGCAGGAGCTGCAGCCGGAGCGATGCACAGGAGATGCGAAGGGGACACAGAGGCACTGACCAAGGTGGCCCGACCTTGGCAAACATTGGCGGCTCCTTCCCCTGCAGACAAAACACCGCCCGGTCAATGGGCAGCACATGTGGGATGCCCCGGCGTGTCACGGCATGAAGAAAAGCAAACAAGAGGAGCAAACATCGCTTGCTTCCTCCTCCAGCAGCAGCTTGGCCAGACCGCCCAAGAGACAGTCCCACCCCGACGGGATGCACCCGACGCCTGCTTGGGAGCGAGCCGGCCCGCCTGGGGCAGCACGCAACGGCTGTCTGCAAAGGGGCTGGGGAGAGGGGGGTCCCCCCAGGATTCACCCCCCCATGCTGGCAAAAAATAATATTATTGCACCACAAGGTGCGGAGGAATCCTCACTAATGTGGGCTGAAGCAGGGAGGAGAGTTTCCCTGGTTTCTTCACCATCAGCATCATGCCCTTCACGCGGCCACTTTGCGGTGAGATCGATCCAGAAAGCAGCACTTCTGCACGCAATGTTCGGACAAATCCAGCAATGCCCACCCCAGCCCCGAAGGCGCACGCGTGCATCTTAAACACAGCCCTTTCAGGAAACCTGAGGCTGGATTTGAAAAAAAAAATGCAAAGGCGTGTCGTGAAAACAAATGGAAATGCCAGCGCTGCGAATCCAGAGGTTCGCTTTATTTGCCATCAGGTCTCCAAGCCCTCGGATCGCTGCAAGCGATGCTGCTTTATCACCATCCGATTCAAAATAAAACCTCGCGGCCCCGTCTCTTTGGCAACACTGAAAAATCCCCTGAGATTTTAAGCCGTGTACGCACCCCGTGTCTGCGCAGGAAGGGTTCATTCACAAATATCACAGAAAACAAACCAAAACGCTCCAAATCTCTCAAATCAGAGGACGTCTAAGAGCGTTCAGCCCTGTGCTGGTGAGCAGCTACTGCTGGCGTTTGCTCGCACGGAGTTCAAGCCCTGGGGACCCCACGTCCCTCGCGGGCTCTGGGAGACGATGCCCTTCCCGGTGGCAGCGGCTGGGTGCACTGGTTCGAGGCGGGGGAGTCTGGTTGGCGAAAGGAATGAGGACTCTGCGGCCAGGCTGTCCGTGCGAGCCTGCGTGCACGGACACGTCCGTCTGTCCTGCTCACCCTCTCCTCTTCCCCTCCTCCCCCAGCGATTTTTTAGTCCTGTTCATCCAGCTGGCAGAGGGGCATGGGACTCAGTAACACTGCAGAGAGACAGAGCAGGGGACACTTCCCCTGTTCACGAGGGGAGCACAACCCTTATTAGACACCAGAGAATCCAACCAGCCATCCCCACCCCATCCGAAAGCCAAGCTCCAGCGCTCCTGCTGCCCTCCAGCCCCTCCGCACCGCCTCACAGCAGCACGGCCAGCCCTGCTCCTTCACCCCAAAAGCAGCTCCCACGCCAAAAACCTCTGCTTCCTCCCCAAAACGGAGCGGTGTTGCTCAGCCGTGGTGTCTCCGGCTGGGGGGCTCACAAGCGAGCCTGGACGCGAACACAGAGCACCCGCGGAGACAGGCTCGTCCTGGGGTCCGCAACCCACCGCCCTCGGGGTGGGGGAGCAGCAGAGCACCGGGTGCTGCCTTGCAGAGCTCAACGTGGGCCCATGTTTATGTCCAAATGTCTCTTTTCATCTTGTTTTAACTGGAAAACACTCTCAGTCGCTCATTTAAAACCACCCCAGCCCCAGAGCACCCATGGGCAAGGCACTTCTCTGCCTGACCATAGGAAAACAACAAATAAAGTATCGACAGAAAACAGTCCTGGCTTGGAACAAAGGCATAAAACTATCCTGAAAGTTAACAGAAACGGGTGTGTTTGCAGTCTTCATGGCTTATACATTTTCTTATGGCCCTTTTTTTTTTTAGAAATACCTCCTCTGCAAAATTACAGCCCACCTGGCGGTGTTGGACCTGCCGGCTGGAGGCTGCCTCGTCCCAGCCACATCCCTGCTGCTCTGGGACGCTGCTCCCGGGGACCAGGGGACACCCGATCGCCGGTCCCTGCCGAACCGTCCTGAGACAGCAGGGTCAACGACGAGGTGTCTGGGCAGCAAGGAGCGAGATGGGGTTCAGCCCCCATTTCATCCCAGCGCTCTCGGGAATGATGCTCAGCGGTGGCGGTGAGGCTCAGAAGAGGACCTGTCCACCATTGGCATCCCAGCAGCCCATCCACGGCAGCTTCGTGGCCCACTTGCCGGTGGCCACCACCTGCAGCTTCGCCTGGTCGAACTGCCAGTATCGGTCATCCTGAAAGAAGTAGACGAAGCCGTCGCGGTGTGCCAGGGCCCCTGTCGTGCCGGGGGGGACGCCGTCCCAGTCCCGCAGGCTGCGGGGGTAGTAGGGCTCCACGGCGAGGGTCTCCTCGCTCGCCACGAAGTACTTGGCGCCTTTGAAGAGCACCAGGCGCCGGAGCTGCTGGAAGTAGAGGGCCGTGTCGGGGTGCCGCGGGAGGCCGCGTGCGCTGCACTTCTGGGGGAAGCCTGCCGCCAAGGTGGAGCCTTGGTAGCGCCAGCAGCGGCCACCTGGGAAGAGCCAGGGAGAGGGGTCAGAGCCCAACCTAGCGAGGTGGCCACCGGGAACATCTGCAGGAGATGTGGTCCTCCCGCTTCCCTGTGCTATCCGTCCGGTACGGCTCAGCCATGGACCAGCCTTACCGCCTAGAGGTGCCACCCACCCCACCGGTGACCCGGCCGGCACCACCGCGGGCACGTCCCTGTTGGGCTTCCCCGTAGACCGGGATGGGAAGAAGCAGCCCCAGAGCATGAAGCCATGGCCGTGGTGGGACGCGGGGCTCTCAGGGCTGAAGTTGCCCACGCCGTGCTGCTGCCCTCACAGCGCGAGGAGGGATGGGGACGAAGGGTTTTGTCAGCACTGTGTCCCACACGCAGCAGGGTGGGGAAACTGAGGCAAGGTAGCTCAGGGGCTTGAAGGAGCCGCTGGGAACAGAGCAGGGCCACCACACTGTCCCCTAGTCCACGCTGCTTCAGTGCAAACCTCCCTCCTGCTCCCGTACAGCAGGACAGACAGACCCACATCCCTCCTGGGCTGGGACAACCGAAACCACTGCTACAGCTGGAGGAATTAAGACCAGCCCCAAGTGCCTGCTCTCCCCACCCCGGCCTGGGCTGTCCCCGCAGAGCCGTGCCACTGCAGAGCGGCAGACAAAAGCTCCTTTCTGCTCACAAGCCGTGCCGGGTCAGGCCCCGCGGAGGGGCTTTTGGCTCTCCCCCAGCCGGAGCAACAAAGCCCCCTTTCTGACGGCCTGGCGAGTGGTTTCCATTAAAAGTTCAGGCTGACCTCGGTGTCCAGGCTGCCTGGGTTGACCTTCCTCTGCCCCATCAGCTGTGCCACCGGCAGCTTGCAGATGGCAGCAAGGCACCAGGCAAGGGACACGAACCGTGGGCACCACGAGAACGCACCGCTCGTCCAGCTCCCAGCAGCTGCACATCTTCGGAGAGCATTTTCTCCCAAAACGCATCTGCCGCTTTGATTTTTAAACCTGAGGGAATGCTGCTCTCCACAGCGGGCTAATGGGGAAACTGAGGCACAGGGCGGGGCTGCAGGGGTGATGCATGGTTAATCTGTGACCAGCACAGCACCCACGAGCCTGCACCCACAGGACCCGGCGATACCCCGGCAGCATCAGACTGGGATGCAGGCAGCAGACCTGGGCAGACCGCGGGACGCAGGACAGACCGCGGGACGCAGCCCACCTCTCACTGACCTTTGAAGAAGTAAAAGCTGCGGCTGAGCGGGGAGCAGGCGCAGGCGTCGATGCCGGCGGGGAGGCCGGGCCAGCGGGCGTGCAGCGGCTGGGGCTGGCTGGCGTTGCCGCTGGCCGGCACCACCCAGAAGTGGCCGCCTTTGAAGATGTACAGGCTGTGGTCCGCGTCTGCCAGGCAGAGGGGACCGTGAGGGCGAGAAGCTTGGTGCCACCTCCCTAACCCGGCACTGTCCCGCTGCCCAGCACGTGCTGCATCGCCTCTCGTCCCCCACAGTGCTTCAGGGATGCCCGCAGAGGGCTGAGGACCGGACAAACCCACCCTTCCCACCTCTGGGGCTTATCCAAGCGGGGAGAGGCTGCTGGAGCGGTTGGGGGGTGCTTTGGGAGAGGGCTTGCGAACACCCACCGGTGGTCACGGCGTCGAAGAAGGAGTGGCAGTAATAGGCACTGAGGCTCTGCCGCTGCCGGTCCCCGCTGTACAGGTCCACACTCCAGTCCTGGAAGTGAGTGAAGACCCTTCCCGGCAGCTGGACGGCCGAGCCCCTGGAGGGCTTCCCTGGGATGGAGCGAGGTGAGTCGTGGAGCAGGGCATGGGAGCTGCTTTCCCCACGGCACAGCAGGAGCACGAGGCCAGCGTGCCATCAGAGAGCACCAAACACTTCGTGTCCCACAGCCTGGTTCCCATCACCCTCGATAATGGTGGCAAAGACCTCTTGGTACCTCCCAAAAGTCATGCGCCAGCTCTTCTCTGGTTGCAAGCAAGCGGGCAGCAAGGCCAGCCTTCCCTGGAGCAGCCGGTACCCACCCTGCTCTCCTTACAGCATCCTCCTCCCCAGCCGTGAAGGGACGGGTCCCATCCCCACCACGCGCCCTGTGCGGAGCCCCCCTCTTGCTCCCATCCCTGCTCCTCACTCTCCGTCCCAGAGAAGATCCCCAGAAGCAACCAACAGAAGCTCAGGGAAGCGATGCTCACCGTACAAGTTCTGGATGGCCAAGATGTCATCCCAGCTGAGGACGAAGTCCTTGCTGAGCTTCTTGTAGTAGGGAGACATGAGGGCACTCTTGGCGGGGGAGTGCTCCAACCCCAGCGTGTGGCCGACCTCGTGCGCGACCACCACGAAGAGGTTGCGCCCTTTGCCGCTGTGCAGGGACCAGCGCTCGTCGCTGTCGAAGTGGGCTTCTCCGCGGCGGGGGAAGAAGGCGTGGGCCAGGGCACCTCCTGGGGACGCGACAGCCGTCAGGGGCTGCAGGCAGCACACAGCCCCCGGCGTGAGCCCAGGGCTGGGGGCACGTGGGCTCTGGCTTGCTTCGATAGGCATTGATTTTACCTCCCTGGGAGGCTTCCCAAAGGAAAAACAGCTTCCCCAGACGATTTCATGCACCGGGTGAAACCCAAACCAGTTCTGCCTGGCACAAGCTTGGGTGTGGAGGAAACGGCCAGGGCAGGGAGAGCTCGTCAAAGGCCACCAGTGTGACCCGACCATGAGCATCTCAACCACCCTCCGGGGAGCTCCCGAGCTGCAGGACTGGGACTCAGGACTCCACGTCACCTTCACTCACACTGGTGGGCACTGGGAGGCATCCTCAGCAAGAGGGAGTGCGGGGCAGAGCCTGGCCTCCACCACCCCCAGCCCACCGACCCCCAGCCGGGAAGAGCCCCCGTTGTAGAAGAGAAGCTTACGAGGGGGAAGCGACCAGCACCTGGTCCATCGAAGGCGTTGTTGAGCCCATCGTTGTGGTCCCCGTGGAAGAAGGTCAGGCGGATGTCGGCCGGGCCGTCCCGCGCTTCCCAAAACACCAGCGAGGAGACGTTGCTCCAGAGCTCGAAGGCGGCCCGGACGGCCAGGCGCACCTCGTGCTGCGGCAGGTACGGGGGCCAGTTCACCACCCGGTAGGTCAGGTGCCGCTTGTGCCACTTGCTGCCTGCGGGACGGGGCAGAGCTCAGCGCGGTGGGGACCTCTCCTTGCCCTTCCACCCCAACCGGGCAAGGAGAGCTGCCCGCTGCTGGGAAGAGGCTTTCCCAAGCCGAAGCTGAAAGTGAAGCTGGGTGTCCCACCGTGCTGGCGGGACAGCATCCCATGTCGCAGCGGGATCTGCCCCGCAAAATGGCTCTGAAGGTGCCACCACCAGATGCCACCCCAGGGACTCCTGAGGCTGGAGCTGCAACCAAACCCTAAGAGAGCGACCAGAGCCCACCTGAGGACCGAAGGAGCTGGGGTGCCCAGTTCAAACAACCCTTGCCTTGTCGTGCTTTCCAGGGCCAAATCCAGTCCCTGACGTGCAGGTCTCCTGCCCAGCTTCATGCTCAGAAGAAGATGCAGCCCAAGGACTGGCTTTCAGGGCAGGAAAGCAAAGGCACCTCTGAAAATAGGGGGTCCGAGGAGAAAAGGATGGGGTGGATGCTAAAACCCAGGGGGACACGAGGCATCTCTGTGCAGGGCTAGGGTACCACCAGCCCCAAATCCCCCTGGCCGGCAGTGGCTCTTCCCTGAGCTCCCTCCGAGTCCCAGCCTGTTTTTTTTTAGGGAAATCTCTTTTCTTTTCCCCCTGCACATGTAATTTAACACTGTGGGTATTGAGCCAAGGCAAGGGAAACCAGGCCAGCCCTCCAGCGGACGGCGCTGTATTTTCACTGTTTCTAAAGGCACCTTGACCGTTCCTACCTGCAGAAACTCTTGCCTGAATCCCACCCAGGGATATCCCTGTGGGGAAAAAGCACCGCTTGCCATTTGTTTTCAAAGGACCATTATCCCTGCACTGAGGCTCTTGCTGCCCGTGGCTTCCCTAAATGCTCTTTCAGGTGAGACTGAGCCTTGACGCCACTCTGGGAGACAGTGACAATGACAAAGAGACCACAGCCATGAGATCACTGCAAGCCCCCCACCATCCTCCAACCACGCATCGGTGCAGATGCACTGCTCTGCTCCCCTGGGGCCCCCGGCAGCTGGGTTGGGGGGGGCCACATCTGGCCGGGGGCGTCCAGGAGCGGGAGAGAAGCCACGGGGCCGCACTGGGAATATGTGGGTGCCAGAGCTGGTGCCGAGGCGTGGGAGCAGCGGCGGACCTCCAGCACCTGCGCCTGCTCCAGATGTGCGGGGAAGCGAAAGGACGGGGCTTCACAGCGGTCTGCAGGCACACGATGGCAGCTCTGGCAGCCCCCTGCCCTGCAGCACGGCAGGGCAACGCCGATGTTCCCTCTTGCGGTCCGGGTGACCCGGCTGCGGTCTGGGGCAGGCTCAGTGCTCAGCTGCTACGGGGCAGGGTGCTAGGGGTGACCGCAGCTTCGTTAAGCGCCACGCACTGAAGCTGGCTTAGATACAGGTAACGACCATCGCCGCCTACACACCCATCGCTGAACCATGAACCCAGCAGCTATGGGAAAACAAAGGCTGGTGAGAAATGCCTCCCTGCCCCGGTTTCTAGGCAGCTCCGACCAGACTCGCTCCTGGAGGCACAAACGGTCTCCGCCGCTTGCTAACGGCCTCCAACCCAAAAGGGACGTGGCTGAGCCTTCTGCCGGGACAGACCCTGCGTGGCAGAGGCCGGACACCTGCCTGGATGGCCACAGCTCTGACATAACACCCCGGCATCCCGCCCGTCCCTCCACGGGGCTCCGTGCAGAGCATCCCCCCAGCAGGACTCCCAGCCGCTCAGCGCTGCGCACAGCACCGATCCCGGCCACCGGCAGGCAGGGACTTCCCAGGGAAACCCAACGCCGTCTGGCCAAGGATCGGCCCAGCAGCTCCCTGCCAGCTCCGGTGGCTTTTAAAGCCCAGCAAGGTGGTCAGAACAAAGCCCTGGCTTTTGCTACCACACCGGGGTGTCCGAGCCCGGCGGGGTGCCGGATGTGCCATGGTAGAGGTGCTGCAGCCGAAGCCGGTGACCTGGCCGAGGGTCCCGCCGTGGCTGGCAGAGGGCTGGCTAACAAAGCACTTTGCTGGCTCAGCTGCAGCGGCTTCCTGCTCCAAGTCGGATAAACAGCCAGCTTAGCACAAAGCCGCCCGCCTTCCTGGCCGGCGCCGGGCGCCCCGTCCTCCCCTCCGCCCAGCCGGCACGGATGCGGCGCTGCTCCCATCCCTGCTGCCGGCGTGCGCCCCAGCCTGCTGCCAGCGGGGTGCTGCAGCCTCCCTGCCCACAGCAGCGAGCCGAGTGGCTCCGTGCCCCTCGCCACCCCAAAAAGGAGCCTTTCGGGGCTGTGACCTGCGGGGCACAGGCTGCTGGCCCCGGTCCTGCTGTCGCTGCGTGCTGCTCTGCCTCCTGCCCGGAGGCTGAGGTCTGTCTGCCCGCAAGCGCATCCTTAGGGTGGGCACACATCGTGCGCTGGGGTTTTGGATGGAAAACCAGAGGCAGGAGGAGGACCAGGCTGCCTCCTACATCTGTCCCCTGGGTCCATCCCCCAGCACCAGCTGTGCCAGATGCAGAGGCAGCCTGACACGGTGCAGAGCCCTGCCTTAATCTCACCCTCATTTTTCCCATGTCCTGCGCACAGCTGGTCCCAGCCCTCCCGCTCTCTAGGAATCAAGCCATTCATCCGCAAGCCCAGGAGGCAGCTCATGGGAGAGGAGAGGCCCAATCCCGGATAAACAGGAGCAAGGGGGTCTGGGAGCAGAGTTAGACCTCTCGTGACTTCGCTCCACGCCAGTCCCTGTCCTCTACATTGCGCCACTGGGGTCGGGGTGACCTGATGGCACCTCGGGAGATGCCAAGCTCTGCCTCTCGAAGAGCTGAGCTTCTCCACGAGCAGGACTTGTGCCTCTACCCGTCTCCACTGTCGAGCCGGACACCCCGAACCCAGACCCTGTGGGAAGCCGCTGCTCACCGTGCTGTGCGGAGCGCCTGTGGCGCAGCGCGGCAGGGTGGCCACGGCTGTCCCCATCGCCCGTGCCGCACCGCGGTCGGCCCATCTGCTGCAGCGTGGGGGCATCCAGGACCCCGCTGGGCGGGAGGTGGCTCACCCGCTGGAAGTCCCTGCAAAGGAAGGGAGATGTCAGCACCCCGGGTTTCGAGACATCAGCGCCCCAGGTTTTGTGCCGGGCGCTGGAGCCCAGCCAGGGCTTTCCCCCAGCGAGCTTCGCGCCCCGCTGGCAGGAGCGCATCCGGGAGATAACGCCAGGCAATGCAAATCCCAAACCCTCTGAGATCTTCCAGCCGGCCTGAACCTCGGCCTCGCTGCAGATATTATTGTAACGGGGACAGCAGGCCATAAAAGGCAAATAACCCAGTGCAGCGCCGGCTGCCAGCAAGCGGTGTTTCTCCGAAGGACCGCTTGCGCTTTAGCATCTGGCAGCAAGCGAGCCCCGAGCCGCAAAAAGCACCCCCCCGGAGCAGAAAGCTGCCACGCAGCCGGAGCAGCTGCATTCGTGCTGGCGTTAAACCAAAGGCTCCTACCTCAGTGCCGCCGTGAACTCCGCGCGGCTGTGCCGGCCGGGGCGCGGCGCTCCCAAGTAGCCGTACTTCTGCAGGAACAGCTGCGGGGAGAGACACGGGAGAGGCGCAGCTCAGGGCACGGGCAGCCGTTCGCACGCCTTTGCTTGCGGGGGAATAAAGATGTGGTGGGAAAGAGTGTGGCAAACCCAGGGCCAGGCAGGAATTCCCGGTTGTTGCTCCGTTAGACCTTCATGATTCCCGTGACACGAGTGCCTGCACACACAGCAGCGCTCGGACAGCTTTACGTGCTTTTCTTTCAATTTTTGATGGCTCTTGGGTTTTTGGCCATGACCCAGTGGAGGCACAGCAGGGATCACTGCTGCCTATGGATTAAAACCTGCTGCAACGTCATCCACACCAGGGGCTACCAAACCCACTCGCCCATCTCTAACCGCCAGCAGCTCAACGCAATGATTACAATCAGGGCCACGCCGCCGTGGACTTCACCAGGGCCGGGTCAGGCAGGGTCAGGCCCCGAGGCTGCCCTCAAAACGCTGCAGCCTCTCCCGGTCCCCGGGCAGGATGTGCTGCTGAGCAGCCGACACACGCCGGGGGCAATCGGCTCTGCCAAACCATTCTTCTCCTTATCGTCCCTTGAAATGGACGGAGATTGTCGGTCTGAACTTGCTCCAACACATAAATCGCATTTCAAAGAAAATAAGCGGCTCCCTGGCTGCCCCCAGCTTTCTGAGGAGTTTAACAGCGATATTCCCAGGAATGCTCCACGCCCGTCTTCCCCATCCCACCGGGGCCATTCGGGGCAGACAAACCCGCCTCCCTGTATCCTGTTAGCGCAAAGGCATCGGGACGAGGAATGAAAAGGGAAAGTGGCTCCTTCGCTTCCTTCATCCGACGGAGCGCGGGGGCAGCAGGGACTGCGGAGCCTCCTGCTTTTAATGCCTCCTCCCTCCGTGACAGAATGGAGGCAGGGGGAGGACGGGCGTTTTGTGCCACCCTGCACAAGCTGGTGCCGTTCCCGGCTTCACCCGGCAGGCGAGGCGTGGATGTCTCGGAGCGCAGCGCTGCAGAGATCGGTCTGACAGCGATAACCTTACACCGGGCAGAGCTTAAGGCCCAGAGATGTCTGGAGAGGTAAAGATGCCTGCTCCTCTCCCTGTGGTTGTGTTTTTACAGCATTCCCTTAGAAAATCACCGGCTACATCCATGGACGCGCAGTGATAACCCCATATAGTTGCACCACTGCAGACAAATGAGGGCTACAGAGCAGCCGGGCGGAAAGTCCTGGCTCTCAAAAGCCCAGCATGGCCTAAGCCTGTCCTACCGCAGCTCTTCTTTCACTCAGCATCTAAAACATAACAACTTTAAGCTGTTTCCTCTCCTGTAACCTAACACAATCCCATTCTTGAAGCATGAAAATGGTTTTTCCCCACCATGATCTCATAAATGCTTGAAAACCCATCTGGACAAGTCAGGGTGCACGGTAACAAAACGACGACTATCACAGCAGCTGCGCCTGAACGGCACCAAAATGTTCGCACGCCGCTCATCAATGCTACTACCTAGATTTCCTTTAGCTGGGAAAGTCAGACCAAAGCAGGCTGTTTCCCTGCAGTTTCTGGACTATTTAATGCTCAGGGTCTCCTGCACGGTCATCAGCTCTTGGGCTGCAAAACCAGCAGCAATTTCACCACGTTTTCTTCCACCTAACACCTGGGATTCGGGAGGTGTGCAGACTCGAGACAGGCGGTTACTGTCAGCTCTGGGCAATGCTAGTCCTGGAAACAGAGAGCTAAAGGAAAGGGATGCACTGTGCAAGGAGGGAATACAAAGTCCCCCAGAGCAGGGACTCCTCAGGGTGACAGAAGAGCCGCAGAGCCCCGTGTCACAGTGTCCTTTGCCCAAAGCAGTGCTCAGAGCCCCCCCAGCAGCTTGCGGGACGCTGGTGCCGAGCCAGCAGCCGCGATGCTCAGCCCTGGCAAAACATGCTCCCTCCTGCCCCCGGCAGGGAACGGCTCCTTTCCATACAATGGGAAAAGAAAAACAGCAGGAAGCCAAGAGCTGCGCATTCCCGTGAAATATGCCCAGCTCCCCCTCTGCACACGGGGAGGGAAACGAGAAGAGGAAAGGTCTGGCTGCCCGGGAGGCAGCGCCGGGGCAGAAAAGCCTCAGGTCCGCAGGGGATGGAGGGGCCCTTCCCAGCCCACAGCACTCGCGGGGAGCCGCTTGCAGCCCTGGAAATCGTCTCTGCTGAGAGCTGCAGCCAAGGAAACACCTTGCCCTCGACCGCAGGCATCCCAGGTGGAAGGCGGCCAACAGCACATGCAGTCGGACCTCCCTCCTCGGAAGCTGGGACGACAACAGTTCAGAGACAGCAGGCTCCCGTCCTGCCCCCCCTCCAGACACTCAGATTTCTGGCCCATTTCCACCATTTAAGTACCAGAAACACTCAGACAAGCCTCTTCCCCTGCCTGGAGGGCAGCTAATGTCGACTGCGGTCCCTTCTGCTCCACCTAGACACAAAACCCCTCTCTCCCCTCCATTCCCTGAGCACAAACCGGTGTCCGAAGCAAGGATGGCTTTCCTCTCGCACCGTGCTTTCAGAGGAGGCTAGCTGCGCCGCGAAGCCTGCAGCATCCCAGCGAGCCAGCCCAGGCTGAGCACCCCCGGCTCCATCCCGCGTCGTTCCACCACCAAGCCAGAGCCGGGGAAGCTTCCCCGCCTCGGTTCCCCCTGCAGACACGACGAGACCTGGCCCCGGGAGGCTGCCGGGACGAGCAGGTTCTGGCAGGAGTGCCCGCGGCGTGCGCAGGTCGCTGCCTGCCGGGGAGCGGCTTTGGGGACGTTAAAGCATTCGAAAACCTTCCTCTCCCTCCGCTCTCTCAAGCTGCATTCCTGCCTGCGTTCGCAACCCCTTAGGCAGAGTCCTCGCGTCTCTTTTGTTTAAGTGTGTGTGTAAGTGTATATACAAATGCTATGTACACACACCTACAGAGACACACAAGAAGGGAAATTAGCGAACACAGAGGTTGGCTTTTCTCCCACTGAAAAGGTGGAAGCCGGTGACCACACCAGCTAAGCCCGTACATTAATGAGGGGCTGACGAAAACCCCAGCCCTGATGCTGTTGCGCTCCTTGCTGTGCCTGATCTGGGCCCAAAGGCCTCTCTTCTCCCACCCACCTCCTTAAAACCTGCTTTAGCAGGAAATTATCTGCTTGCCCCTGAAGATGTGGAGCTGGGGAATACCGTGTCGGTGGGTTTTAAGCTCCTTTGCTCTTTCTTCTCACTTGCTCTCCTTGTGCAGCAGGGGTGCTGCAGCTCCAGCTAAAAGCCAGGTCTCCGGGATGCTGCGCACCGAGCTTGCTCACCGCATCCCTGGGCAGCAGGGATGCTGCGGGACAGGATTATGAAATATTGCATCACTTGAAAGAAAACAAGCACCAGGGGCTGAAACGCACCGCGGCGCAGAAGCTGTCAGAAAATGACCCAAAGTGCTTGGGGAAGTTTTGGCCGATGGTGACCACCAGAGCAGCTGACAAACCAGTGTGATCACGCAGACTGGTTGTGCTTCCATGTCTGATGGAACAACAAGAGAGAAGGGAAACAAGACACTTGGTCTTTGCCATCATCAGGATGGAAACAGGGAGCAGGAGCCGTGCCTGCTGCCAGCAGCCGCCGGAGCCTTGGCTTGCGGGCGTTATTCACTGGAACAAGCAGGGATTGTTCTGGGCAGCGCTGGGAAGAAAGCCGGGCTGTTCACACCGCAAGCGCGGCTGCTGCTCACACCGGGAAGCCGCTGGGCGCCTTTGAACCGCTTGACACAGCGGCTTTTTCGGCTGTGATCTGATGGGTCTGGCACGCTCGCGCCGCACCCCGCAGGGAGGGCAGCTTCTGGCCAACTCCTCCGCTCCTCCTCTGCCTTCTGAAGGCAGAAACATGCTGAGGCCAAACAGCGGGGATTGCTCCCGGGAGAAGGTTTTTCTTCCCCTCATGTCAATCAGAGGGAAAATGCAGGGTGCCCCTTTCAGCCAGCATCCCACCTTCACGCCCGCGCCATGGAAAAGCTCATCCGGACACCAGGGTGCTTCTCGGCACAACCACAGCTCAGGGGCTCCACAAAATGGGAGCCCTGGGTTTGCTGAGGTGGAGGGAGAGGCCGTGTGCCACTGCAGTGGGGCGAGGGGAAGAAGGGCAGGATAAAAAAAATGAAAATAAAAATCAGAAATGAGAATGTCTCGGTCACTTCTTGCTCTCCATTTCCATTCCCCGCTTTCCTCAAATTTCACACCACTTTTTCCTCCCATCACAACAGACCTGTAGCTTCTCACATGAGTCACTACGGGGACTTTATTGTCCTTTGTCCTTGGCACCAACAACACTTGGACACACACTTCACTCTGTGCAGGGAGAGCTCGCGCATGCCGCCATGTCTCTTAAACAAGTCCTCCGGCATCGGAGCAACTCAGGCATTGCCACATACCTGCCGGCTTCCCTGAGCACAAGCCAGCAATCCTCCCCGTACGAGTGCAAACCAGGTCTGCCAAACTACGTGCTGTCTAGCACCGGACCTCCTCCTATCTGGAGTCTGCACATAATAAGATGATTTAGCATAAATATGCTTCAAATTAAATATCCAAACTTTTCTTTTCTTCTTTTTGTAGCTGCAATTGTAACAAATGCAATGAAAATAAGGGCACAAGCCAGGAAAATAATCCAACTGGACATTTGCTCAGACTTTTACATCTAAGTTGACACAACACATTGTTACTAACTTGGGCTATTTTAAAAGCAATAAAAAAAAAAAACCAGCAACCTTTAGAAGCAAAGTCTGATGTTATGGGAGAATTTCAGCTTCCACTTAAAAGCCACATGAACAGCTCCGTTTATTTAGACAAGCTTTCTTACCCCAGCCTCGAGGTGTTTCCAGTGCATTTATCCAAGCCCAGAGCTGCTGGCCAGAGCAGCGCACGGCTCTGGGGCGGCCGAGGCGGGGAGACAGGAAGGTGATGGGGCAGTGCCCCTTGCCCGGCCTGGGACCTGCTCCGAGGCGTCACGGGAAAAGCCCCCAGAAGCCACGGGTGAGGAATTAAGTCAGCCTGGGCCTCTCCACGCTCTCTCTCCCCCGTGACCTGTGTGTTTTCAGTTAGTTGCTAATTTTCAGTTACCGATTTGCTGAGCATTGAGAACTTCGCTGGCTGGGGTCTGTGCGCACCGGCACAAGCCCACGGGTGACTCGTGAAACGGCAGCTCCCGGCGTGAGCGGCTTGCCCGTTAAAACAGCCTCGGAGCGCTTATGCGCCCTTTCCGTCTTGAAACACGTGAACAACCCCGGGACTCGCCGGGCTTTTAAAATCGAGCATCCGTGCGAAAGGCACACCGGCTCGAAGCCTCAGCAGGAGAGATCAAATCCCCA
>VXAL01007505.1:82075-110197 GCA_013399475.1 Chauna torquata | reverse complement strand
GGTGCTCAGCCCGGAGGAGAGGAGGCTCCGGGGGGACCTCGCGGCGGCCCCTCCCGTGCCCGAAGGGGGCTGCGGGAGAGCGGGGGGACCCCGCCAGGGAGCGCAGCGGCGGGACGAGGGGGGACGGCTCCGAGCTGGCAGAGGGGAGCTCCGCGCCGGGGGCTGGGAAGGAAGCCTTCGCTGCCAGGGCGGGGAGGCACTGGCCCGGGCTGCCCGGGGATGCCGCGGTGCCCCCTCCCCGGAGGTGCTCGGGGCCGGGCTGGACGGGGCTTTGGGCAGCCGGGGCCGGTGGGAGGTGTCCCTGCCCGCGGCGGGGGCTGGGGCTGGGTGGGCTTTGAGGTCCCTTCCAGCCCAAGCCGCGCTGTGACTCCGTGACTCCATGCCCTCTCCATCCCCCTTTCCCAGCAAGGTGACGTCCCTTCCCTTCACACCCCCTGCCTGGCTCTCCTTTGCACGTACACGTTTCATGGATTTAAGGAACAAGAGCCGAGCTCTGGGCAAGGGGACAGCTGTGCCACTGGAACCAATTGCCAGCGGCATTTTCAGGCCATCGCAGCCCCATCTCCACCCCACGCCCTGGGGTAAGGCTGGGAGAGCTGCCCCATGGCACTGCCCCAGGGGCTCCCCCTGCACCCAGCTCACTCCAACGCCCCACCAAGGCCGGATCCTTCTCCTCGGCCTCCCCCGTGCAGGTCTCTGCTCCGCCGGGCACCGCTTGCCCATCAGTCGCAGAGCGGGACGTGCGCGGGTGCCATCTGTGCGGGCAGCAGCAGCAGCACAGGGGGCTCGGCTGCCGGGACAAGCCCCTTGCCTGGGGGCTGGCAAAACCAAGCCCACGCGGCGAGCAGCTCGCCCTCCAGCTGCGCAGAACTACGCCCGCTCCGTGCTGTCGGCTTGCAGTGCTGACGCTTACGTTTCACTCCCAGGCGTGGGACTTGGGCACCCAGGGACAGCCACAGGAGCTCGCACAGTGCTCGGGTGCCAGCTCCGCAGCCTCTCCCGCGGCTCCTGCACAGCCGCTGATCTTTGGGGGTTCTCTGCTGGATCCTGGCAGTTTCCAGCAGCAAGTTACCAGCTGTTTACTCCCCGCAGTATTTTGTTTGACTGTTTTGTTTTAATATGACTAAAGCAAAAGGATGTTTTGATTGTGCTTTGGTTCAGGAAAAAAAAAATAGGATGTGACTTGTATCTGCTTTTGTTTTCGTGCCAGCTTCAACCACACACCTATTTTAAAGCTCACAGGCCGCTTCCTCCTCTTTTTGGGCATGCCAGAGCCTGAAGCTCCAGGAGCATCTGCTGAGCGCAGCTCGAGGAGTGCTGCGGGGACGCCGCAGCGCGCTGCTTCTCGGCCGGGCAGGGAGCAGCACAGGGGAGGCAAGCGGGACTTCGAGGAGCAAGGGATCGGCGTAACGCGGCGAACTACGGCAGCGGCCCAGCCGCAGGGAGAGGCTGGCAGCGAGACAGGGCTGGCAGCAAGGGAGGAGGAGGCTGGGCGCAGGGAGGGCAGCGAGGGGCTCGCACAGGTCGGAGCCGCGCTTCCTTTCAAAACAAGAGCGGCTCTGTCTGCAAATGCATCCGTGTTTGGTTCGTATCTAGGAAGCAACCGGTCCATCTGCTGTTCGCCTTAAGAATATGGGCGATGAGAAAGTGCCTGGCGCAGGCCCAGCAGCAGCAGGAAGCTCCGTCCCTGCTTGCTGTGAGGCAGGGAAGCGTCCGGGGGGCACCTGCACCCCGGCTTCCCGACCTGGCGCTCCCCGGCACCGCTGCCTCGCTCGTTACTCGTCGTGGCATCCGGACGGGGAAGGATTCGGCCCAGCCCTGGGGACCTGGGTGCCGAGTCACAGGTCTGAGCAGGTTCTGGCTCACGGTACAGAGATGTTTATCCAGCTGCGCTCATCAGAGCGGTATCAGGAACGGAAAAGCTGTCTGCCTTGTGGAAACGGGGACAGATTTCAGCGTTTGGTAAAGACCCAGAAGCGGGCTGGAAGAAAGCTTGAATCCTCATGGCTTCTACCCTAAAACTGAAACTCCAGAAGTTAAGCCTGGGGCAAATAGCTGTCCAAGTTTTAGTATAAAAGTTCTCAGAATAGCGTGACCGATAGATCCAAACAAGCTCTGGTTACTTAAACATTCCTGGTTTCTTGGGTTTCTAGACGAAAGCCCATCTCCCTTGAATTTAACGCAGAAGGTCCCAGTGCAGTCAGCTACCTCAATCCCCAAACCCTTTCCTAAGATGGCTCCCCAGCTCCAACCTGGAGATCCAGAGCTCCAGGTTCTGAGGTTACCGATTCAGTACCAGTAACGCATTAACCTTAACCTGAAAGTGTCCGGGAGAGCTGGCTGCTGCTAGCACGAGGCCAAGGCTGCCATCCCTGAGGCTCGCGTGCGACGCTGGTGCGGGGCTGAGCCGAGCCCCAGGACTCACCGCTGGCTGCCGGTGGAGGCGAGTTCTGGAGCGGCTCAGGAGCCAGCATTACGAAATAGCACCGCACTGACGTGAAGTTTCTGAGCAGCTTCAATGTTTACCGTAAGTGATAAGCGAACAGCAACAACATCGCTCCTCTCTGGCAGTTTCTACCCCGGGTGGATGTGATGCACAAGAGCTGCTGGTTAAAACCCTCGATGCTTTGCTCTAAGCGCACGTCCAAGTTGCTCCATTTCACCCGCTCAGGATGCCTCCTCTGCTCTGCAAACATTTGCTGCCCAGCAGCAGCGGGAGAGCAGCAGGACGGGCTCTGGATGCCACATTGGGGGTGTTAGAAACACAAATCCTACTGCTGCGAGGTGCTCAGCCCTGGGGCACATCACGGTCACAGAAACAGCTCTCCCTCCAGCCTCTGGTAGGGGCAGCACCCCTAACCTGCAAGAGGCACCGTGTTGAAAAGCCGCGAGAACCTGTTGCAAGGGTAAAGCTGCTCTGCCTAGCCAGCATTTTCTTGGGTGCTCCACCTGCGCACAAGTCACAGGTCTTCCCGTGCCTTTGCTGCACGAGATAAGAAGCCTGCGTAGTCCCGTATCCTGTCCTTAGGAGAGCCAGGAGCAGATACTTATCAGAGGGCTGTTTAGAAAAAAAAGAAAATGGGAAATCCATAAACACTTTCCTTGGCTTTGCGGCTGCGCGTGGAGCTCCCGGGGAACTGGCGAGGTGAGGGGGGCCGCATCCAGCCCTGCAGCTGGCACTGCCGCTGCGGGACCCTTCCGCGCGGGAGCACCAGCTGCCGCCCTGCGAACACACCTGCACGAGTCGGGCTTCTGCTGCTGCGAGCAGTTTGCCGGAACGTCACCGGTTCTTTACTCAGAGGAGCGCTAAAGCCACGTGCGTCTCTCTTGGGGATCAGCGCGTCACCTGAGTTCCAGCAGTCACTAGAAAACAAGCGTGAAAAGCAGGCTCTGTTCAGCCCTTTTGCAAAAGCGATTCCTCCAGCAGCATTAGCAACACCACCTACCGGGGACAGCGTCACACGAGCTCTCTGCTACCCTGGAAATCCAAATTTTCATTTCTAGATTAGGCAAAGCAGCACTGGCTGAACCCCGGCCCCAAACCCCTGAAGGCTCGAGCTGCTGGCTTCGGTCACGACGTCCCTCTCTCTCCAGGCCTCTGGTATTCGAGCAACTCACAAAGTTGCGTTGCTTCTCGGGGTGAGGCGGGTTTGGCTGTATACAGACAGCACTGAAATCATTTGGCTCTCTCTGAAATTGTTTAGCTATTTTTGTTGCCTTTCAGCCCTGTAATGATCATATGCCTCTTCTACATTGGCATCCTCCTGCTAGGCTTGTCTCTATAAAGTCATTGTTGAGCTTGGCAAGTGCAGGATGCGTTTTTATAAATAAACCACCAGCATTCCATACAGGACTGATTTCCCAAACTAAAACCTCCCCTCTTAAAAAAAAAAAAAAAGTATTGGAGGCTAGATCATAAAAAGAGATGAAGGAAGCAGTGCAAAGCTGTTCCCAGCTCGGCCCGAGCCCGTTCCCTCTGCAGGGATAGCCACTCTCGGTTTTCTCACTGAGCAACTATTGGAGAGAAATTCAAAGTAGGATTTGTGAGATGTGCCTTTTATTTTCAGTTCAGCTGTTGGTCTGCAAAAAGCAAAAGGTTACTTGTTTACAGACACTCATCTCTCTCCTCACCTCTTTAAAAAAAAAAAAAAAAGCAGCAATTCTAGTGTCTGTAAAACTCTGACGTCTTTTGATGAAGAGCACTGACCACGAGTAAAGGATTTTATTTGCATAGCATTACAGCGCGTTCTGCTTCACCAGAACGGACGAAGTTAACAGCAAATGTTACCATGTCAGGAAGAGCTCGGATTCATTCAGCCCCCAAGATACTAGCTACGGATTTATTTATTTGTTTGTTTAAGCTTGTTACTTTTCTTTCAACCTCATTAAAGCTTTGCTGTTGAACTTCAGGTAGCTGCTGAGAAAAACTGCAGTGCTGAAGGGCTTCACAGAAACAGTTGGAGGGCAATGACATGGTTAAACCATCATCTGGGTTTGCATCTTTCACAGAACATATCTTCCCAGGCCTCTCCAAATTAATTTAACTCTCTCTAAACCAAAAGCAACCGAAAAACATATGTGCCAGCAAACTAGCACCACCCTTTCCCTGTCTGACTTGCAAGTAAGTTTTCTGTAAGACAAAACAGCTGGTGAAGAAGTGTTTTCACGGTCTTAAAAAGCATGCAAGAACACAGGTTGTCTTGCCCCAGTGCAGAAGAGATCATAAACAAAGCACACATTCAGCATCATTGCCAGGCTGGGAAAGCTGTGAAGGTGGTGAGAGCTCCAGCAGTTTCCTGGCTTAACTGAATACTGGTCTACTTAGTAATGCAGCTGCGTAGTGACTGCCTAAAGGCGTTAAGTGCTCTTGGCCTCGGGGAGAAAGCAAGCTTGGAGGCTGAGAAGGTCCTAGAGGGAGCTAGAACTGCTGAGAGCTGTTGCCCCCAGTATTAAAAGCAGCAGCTTTCCAACCACCATCAATTATTTCCCTAGAAGGGCGAAGGTGAGAGCCCCCACGACGACGTGGGACCAGACCGTGCCTGCCTTGGGACACCTGGGTTTTGTTCAGCCCAGCCCCGTACAGCTCCGAGGGTTCGGCTGCAACCCCAAAGCAGTGTTCGTGCAGCTGTGCTAGGGAAGCAACCGTGAGCAGCTACACATCCCACTGTTCTCAGCCGCTGGTCACTGGTTTCCTCTTTCGCCCCATGCAGCAGCCACCTCTCCCGCAGATCTGCCAACACAGCATCGCGCAAGACCACCCCCTAGCCTGCTTCGCCCTCATCATCACACACGCTTGGAAATGATAAATACTGGAACTTTTCTAGCCCAGCTCATTTTTTCAGAACCAGATTAGGAGTATCAGGCCTCAGATTTAAATTTAAGTAAAACAGTAGGTACTGAATTTGTCTACAATTTGCATTTCTACTGCCTCACCCATACATTTTACAATGTATACATACATTATAAATACATACACATTTTATAATGTCACTAGTACACGGGTACCCTAAAACCCCACTCTATTAAGAGGAACAAGCTGACCAGAATTTGAAATTAATGCCTTCTCTGACGGAGAAGTGACAGGACCCCTGCTTTCCAGGAGAAACCTTAAAAAGGCACAACATAGTTATTACATTCACAGCCGGGGTAATGGCTGATTTGAACTGTTACCATGACCATGAACGTACCCCAAGCTAGGGAGCTGGATTACAGACATTAAAAAAGCTTTTTTTCTTCATTTCTTTGTAAGCTTTGACCAACATGGACGGGATGCCATGGAGAACTGTACAGCTGTATGCCCAATTGTCTTGATTATACATATGGACCCTGAGAACTTGCATTTGTAGTGTTTTGCGCAAAGGAATTTTGGGCAATCAGATTTTTGCTCTCAGTGAAATGCTTGTGATGAAAAGGTAGCACTGGACACAAGCTGACTGTGGCAGCGTTAGCTTCTCACAGACTCCCAACACACCAACCCACTTCTGCAGCGTGTGGAGTGACCTAGTGCGAGGAGTGGAAGTCTTTGCCTCTTCAAACCTTGGCTTCAGTGCTGAATCCCAAATGCTTACGTGTCTACCTGGACCTCACCCACATCTTTTCTCAAAGATGAAACTGCTGCACACAACTCGTTTGCTATCACCCACAGTTCAAAAGCAGCAATTACAAGGTACAGCGATACGTAGCAAGTTACCCTTTTTTGAAGCCATCCCACGTTGTTTCTGGAGTTATCATTGCCTGGACACGACAAGCTCCTGGCAGCACGAGAACACACTGCCATCTGCCTGCTCCTCATGAAGGCTGCAGGGCACACCAAAGCATGCGTCGCAGAAGTGCAGGCGACACAGGACTTCAGTCTCAGAGGGAAATAAGAAAGGAGCAGGGGACAAGTCTGTAAGTCTGGGATAGAGAGCACGGATAGCAAGTAGGCTTGTCACTGACTTAACTGCAGATTTTTGCAAACAGCACAGAGCTCGGGTCAAAGCAGCAGTGCCATTTCCAATAAGACCCTATTTACTACTTAGCTCACACCACAGGAAGACAGGGAATATGTAAAGAAGCACATGCAACTGAAGTAACTGGGAAACAGTAAGATTTCACAAATAAAACAATCAGCATTTATTGTTGTATTACAAAACACTTCATATTTTGGCAATATTTTACAGTTTATCCTTTTCCTTCTTAGGGCCTGTTGAAGAGGTATGGGGGAAAAAAGAAAAGAAGAGAAGGTTGAAATCAAGATTAAATTTCAATGTCTTGCTTAAAAAAAATCCTCCCAAACTGCCCCAGTCCCTCCCTCCAAAATAAAAATCTAGTTTCACTCAGTTCCACTATCCAAAGAGGCCATGGGTGAAGCGGCAGGCAAAACTCTGGCAATTTCACTATCCAACGGGTCAAGAAGACAAACAAAACATTCACAGTGGTCTTCAGTATGGTCTGTTGCGTTGATCATTTCTGAAATCATTTCTGAAAGGGAAAGAAAAAGTTACAAGGAATCCTCTAAGCACATAACAAATAGTCCTCTCTGTCAAACATCTCTACACCTGCTTCTGTGCAGTCTTCTGTTTTTAGATAGACTTATCCAACAATGCTCAAAAAATACACTCAGTAGGTTAACTGACTTATTTTGTCCTGAAGCTCCTATCTGTAGTTAGTATTTTCGCAGCATAGTTGTGCGTGCACACACAAACAACACTTCTCCCACAGGCCATATCACTTCTACAGTCTGTTCACTGCATAACCAAGCAAGGGCAAAGAGGCTGCTTACCTTCCTCCCATTTTGCCACCATAGCCTCCTCCCCGATCACCACCTCTGCCACCACGTCCTCGATACCCTCTTTCTCCTCCATAGCCACCTCTCCCACGAAAATCTGGAGGAAAATGCAAATCAACACATCAGTCAGGTTTTTCAAAAAGCTGAAGATGTCATTAACATTTTAAAAACTACTGTGTCTCTTCTGAAGTGTTAACTGATCTTTTACACACCTCCTGATGGACGTGAATCTTCTGGTCTGGGCTCACCGCACTGGTTGCAGGAGTTCCTGCGAGCGAAGTTCATGTTACCACAGCCCCTAGAAAAGACAAGGATTTCCCAGACTTAGCTGCTAAGCAACTCAGAGGCATACATGAAACACCACCGCCCAATTAAAATGACACTTACGGGTTAGGACAAACCCAATCACCATTTTTGGGTTCCCCACTTCTACCCTGGAAGCCCCCACCTCTTCCATATCCACCTCGTGAACCTGTAGACAAAATTATAATCAGAATAAAGGAGGGGAAGTGCCTATGACCTATACATGAGAAACATTTATTAAGGACTGTCACTGGCTTCAGAACTCACGTGACAGACAGACTTTCCATGTGGAAGAAAGAGTAAGTGATTAATGTAAATACCAGAGGACTGCTTACTAGGCCAGGCACACTGGGAACTCTGAAAGAAGAGCAGGTAGTGCCAATGACAAAAAATTGTACCCCTGTAGAATTCAGCCTTCAAGAATTACTTTAATAGTGCATTTACTGATAGATACAAGATAGCTAGAAGACTTGGGCAAAACAACAACAGAAGTGTCAGCCACCACCAAATCTCAACAGCATTTGATATCCCAAAGGCCCATACAGTTTGACAAATCACTGCTACACAGTCGACTTCTTTTTTATAAACCATTAATAGTTAAAAAGCATTTCACTATGCAAAAAGAAGAAGTCCACAGATTTTAGTCCCACCTCGACGTCCACCACCTCCACCTCCTCTCATGAATTCAGGCCTTCTAGTTGCAAAAGAAACTTTGATAACATTGCCATTGAATTCTTTTCCTGTGGAAAGACAAAGCGAGAGTAAGATCAATAGAGCTCCCAACATCACAGGAGCAAGTTCAAAAGAGCAGGAGTGATTTGAACGTGCAGATTAAATAAAAAGCTTTTAAGACACAGGGAGTCTGGAGTAAATCCTTTAGTTTTGAATGCACTGGTTCAAATCTGAGATGACAAACGCTAGGATACTTAATAGTTTTTCCATAAATCAAAAGATATTTCTTTTGATTAAAATGCAATCTGCAATTTACTATTTAACTAGACACACAGGAATATTTTTGCCATGTTCGTGGGTACATAATTCGGATGTGTTAAAACTCTGCTTCTTCCCCCAAGTAAGGCAACAATGCTTTTGTACAATTCAATAGCCAGTGCAAAAGTGAAATACTCCCAAGGGAAAGACATGACGTTTTTCACTACAAGGTCTCAGTTCTTCATAGACGCAAAGTTTATCACAGAGCAAACAGGACTACATGGGCACCTAATATAGTTATATTTGCTTTACCCTCCTAAAAAAAATCAAACTGTATTTTATTAGCAAAATAGCATGTCATGCCAGACTTTCATGTATTACCATTTAACAACAAAAACTGAGTATGCACTTCTGTTGCTGTCTACTGTTATTAAAATTCTGTGAACACACAAGGTCACTGCAACAGGCACTTCTCCTTTTTTTATTTTTCAAGTTTACTACTACAAAAAAAGTATCACTGCATTTCCTGCATAAAATCTGATGAGTTTATATCAATGTATTTCTGGGATCTGCTCTCTTCCTCCATTGAACCCAAAATTAAAAAAAAAAAATTGCTCTCTATTGCATATATACAAAACACTTGGCACAAGATTGCCGTAACCCTTGCCAAAACCTGAAAATGCTACCACAACACTAACAATATCAATACTGACACTGTAGGAAATCCTTGCAGCTGTTGATTACAGACTACAGCTCCAGTGGACTAAACAAGTTACACTCTCCTGAGTGACATGAACACCAACTCTCATACTTCATGCAGGGATGAATGACTGAGGTGTAGCAGCAAATCTTAAGTGTTTCATTACATGTCTTTGGTCTTAACCCCTAACTGCTGTTCCACTGAATAAGAGAGAAATCCAGCACACACAAAATACCATGCAATAGAGGTCTTCCTAAAAAAAAAAAGTAGCACGCTGTCCCCAATTAGGTTACTGATTTGCTTTCTCCACTGCTTGTTTGGTTATGAACCACAAAAAGAACGAGTAATCTCACTCACCGTCAAACCAGTCAATTGCTGCTTTAGCAGAAGGAGGGTCATCAAAAGATACCGTTGCTTCTCCCTTCGGTTTGCCTGTATCCTTATCTGTATAAAGATTTATCATAGGTTTGCCAGTCTTTTTGTTGGTCTGAAAAGAAAGGTTGTACACTTGGCAAAGAAGAAATACTGGTAAAGCCAGTTCAGAGCATAAACTGTAACAGGTAAGTATCATTAGAAAGAAGATCTTCTTGGAGCTAGCTTTAACAGATGCTTTTGACTGAGGGATCCTGACTGGCTGTTCTCCATGAAGTAACGATGGGCCCAGTTTTTTACAAAAATTGAGGTCAAGTGCAGGAAGCCCTAATTTAGAATTGCAGAAACAGAAGAAAGCCATAGGAACACAGAAGCATACTTGCTGAAGTATCAGGATGGTATAATGGATAGGGTGTTAGTGTTAAGGGTTATAAAGACTGAAAAACTGGAAGAGACACGAAGCAATTTAAACATCACTAGTAAGCTGGCAGCACCAGCAGCTTTTTTCAAATGAGCTGTTATCTGGGAACCCAGATAAAAATATTATTTATAACTTCTGGGGAGTCAGAGCAAGCATCTGCCTCAAACGATCCCAGTACATCACCAATACACTAGCTCCACAAGTTCTCCTCCTTCTTACCAATGATTTCTCATTTCACATACCTTTATAATACCTATTTGTTTGAAATAGTCTGCCACTTGATCTGTTGAAACATCCTCTCCAAGTCCTTGCACAAAGATAGTGTTGTTGTCAGAGTTGTCAGACTCTGTATCTATCAAAAAATAAGCTACATTTACCATACATCGTTGTGTTTGCAACAGAAGCAACATTTTAAGCTGAGGTCCACACCACCCAGTAGGAGATCCTTAAATCCCAAAGACATCTCGTGTGAGATAAAAGATGGGAAGAGAGCATGATTCTGAGGTTAATGCCATAAACTTCAAAAATGCCTGCATAGCACCTTCAGATGCTACAGTACATCAGAGACCAAATATGTTCAACAGCTGACCAGCTGTTTGCCACACACTCAACTTGTCCACGTGGCTAGGACATCCAAACCCATCAAAGACGTGTAAGTTTTAAATAATACATGTTTAGCAGAAATGTTACAGTGGCAAAAGCAGTTGTTTGGCTCAAGTTCATTCAAAGTTCATCAGCAGTTTGTTGCTTGCTGCAACAAAAAAGCATCCACAAATTCACATGCACTACAATAAAAGAAATTTCTTTCAAGGAAGACAAGCTTTAACTAAACTGCTTTTGAACAATGAGAATTGCAGCCACAACCATGTTTCTAGACATATGTTTGAAAAGCAATGACTTAAGAGCAACAATCCACTCCCACCCACTGCTTGTTTTCTTACCAGCATCTGATCTCTGTCCATAATCCCTCTGACCTATGAAACAGGTTAAAAAAAAAAAAGAAAAAAAAAGAGAAAGACTACTTTTAGCAGAACATTTTCAAGTGACTTTTTTAAAGACAAGAAAATATTTAAAGTATGTATGCAATGCATTTAAGATCTAAAACATTAACCAGAGATTTAGAGACTATTTAGATTAAAACGTTCAACAGAAGGTGTCTGTAGGACGTTAATGTGTTCTTTAACTTGCAGTATGTAGCAGTTGCCACACTGATGCTATGCTGGTGTTATCTTGGAAATGCTGGTTGTCAGATCACCAAGCAGTTTACCGAGGTTTTTTTTTCCCCCTCTAGTATCTTTCTAAGAAGCNAAAACCAAAGAAAAAGAAAAAAAAATCCGGTGAACGTCACTGTCTCCACAAATTCTTTCATGCAATTTGACAAAGTAGAAATCCAGTTAATTGCTAAAAGTTTGGCTATTAAAACTCATGAACACACCAGCCTCACCAAAACGCTATAATGCTTCTACTAGATAGTAACAAGATATTGGTGGCTTTTAGATTTATAAAGAATTTCCACTGAAACATTTTTGGATACTCGGCACTTACCACCATAATTTTTGAAGCCACCACGGTCACCACCACTGCAGAGGAAAAATTGAAGAAATGATTTCTTCCTTAAGTCTCTATGTGCTGAGCCCAAGGCTCAATCTACAGTTAACTGATCACAAGTTGAGAGTTACTGTCTAGCAGCTACAGCACCATCTTTATGTTCTCCTCACTAATCATTCACGTTCAAAGATTAAAATACATGATAGTGAATAACCTCACAGGGTGCTGCACCGGAGGAACGTCCTAAAGAGTCATTTAAACTAGCCCATACACGTAGCTTTGTTTTAACACTTCCTCCCATCCCATAAGCCAAAATGACTGCTATTAAAAACTGCGTTTTAAAACAGAAACATTATTTTCATGAAGGTTAACGGGCTTTAACTGTAGATGTAATTGCTGCTTTGGAATAATTAGCACTTTAGTACTTTCGTAGAAACAAGAAGAGCTAAGTTAATTAACCTCCATTGTTACGCATTTATATACCGGGGGCAAGTGAGCAGTATCAGCCATTCTCTGAGAACGGGTCTGTGGGGACCTGCTGTACTATCAGCACTTGGCACTACAGAGAAGGTGTGTGTATGTGAGCTTCAAAAGCAGAGGCCGTGAAGTTTTAATTCATTCACCTGTGGCACAAAATGTAGACCAAGTTAAGAGATTACACACATCAATTTTCAAAGGTTAGCAGGGAGATCGTAAACAGGATGTTATGCCTCCAATTATGTGCATGAAAATAAACCCTCAATCTTTGAAAAGTAAACGTTCGTTCTAGTAGGAATTTTCACAACAGCAATTTTAATTGCATCTGTGCTACGAATACAATGCAATCAATATTCAAAGCCTTCAGGAAAGACACAACCACTGGATTTTTTGGAAAGTCAATAACCAAGTGTCAGAAAGACCACCTCACAGTGCCTTGCGCAACTGCATGCTTGCCCTCCTCTGCGTGGAGAACAGCTGCCAGCTGAAAATTAGGTAGGTTCATAGGTTCACCTACCACAAATTGTGACAGCTTTCACTCTCAGAAGCTGAGATAAAGCCAGTGCACGTTCAAACCCTGAAGCAGAGGGCTATCTCCAAACTCCAGGAATTTTGTGCTGGAAATAATGCACCAGTACGAGTAGCCTCTTCAGCAATGAGCTTTACAACTAGAAGTCACTCCAGGTTTTAATTTGATCTGCTAACACTTCAGAGTCCGAACACAGGACACAAGTATCCCAGCAAAAGGCAATGAAATAAAATTAAAATAAATTTTTTGCTGCTGATTTTAAATTGCTACTCCACGGAAAATATCTGAATGCTAAACTGCCTTGCTATTTACTCATAAGCACTTACTTTCTGCTCTCATTAAAGAGGTAAAATGAATGAATCGTAGATGCAGCATCAGAGCTGGTCTTTATTCAATGCTGGCTATTTTCAAGGACAGATGATAAAAACATCACAGTAATCAAAAAAAAAATTGTACATATCTTTCTGCCACCTCCAATTCACTTCTGTTAAAGAGAACTTCACTATGACACAACAATTTTCAGTAGGACACCTGCTTTTCCAAAATTTTAAACTCAGAAATAACAGATACTACAACAGTGAATAAATCAACCATGGAAATGATATCAAAGTTTTCAAGCCCTAGATTATGGTCTCAACTCATTAGGACAGCATTACCCAGCACATGTATGTTTTCTGATTTGAAAGTATACAGCAGTAGAGACATAAATTACAAACAAATACAACAATCTAAAAACACGCAGAAAGTCCATGACCAATACAGCCAAGATGTTACAGGACGTGAGGATTTTACTTAAGATGCTGGGGTAAAATGTGTGCACCATGATTCTGAGAAGTGATGGAGTTGGGTATACGAAACGTGTAAGAAGTCATAGTCAAATGCTGAATTTTAACTTTGTGATATACTAATTCTGCACCTTGGATTGTAAGTGTTAGTGCAATCCAACACTTCTCAATTGCTATTTTTTAATTAATGTCTGTAGAAATACGTTTTTGCCCAAATATGCTTCAGCATGTTATCTTCTGCTTAGCCTCACATGACTGACCCAACCAAAATCTGCATCAATTCAGTGGCAGATTCCTTCAATGACAGATGAATGCTTTCCTCCATCTTTAAGTCCCCTTTCACATGCCGTTTATAAAGCCGCAGTGTTATACTCTCAAGGTTGCTGGGCAAAGCTACCTAAGATCCTCAGGAGGTGCATGGATCTGCTGCAGCAACTCAAGTCAAACACAGAAGCTGGCTGCAAGGAGCTGATACCACAGCCTCACAGTTACCCCTCTCTGAGACCTGAAATGTAAGTCTCAGTCTCAGCAACTGAGCTAGTCCCTGCACCGTCATCAGAGAACACGTGGAATATTTAATTTCAGTGTTTCACACTCTATTGCTTCATCAGTCTTGCGCACAGACCAAATAGACGGGTGACCAGATGCAGTTTGCGGTTTTAGCATCCTACGTTAGGATCACAAACAGGTTGCTAAGATTCAGCAATGCCACCAACAAAGATAACAAAATAAAAGCAGCCGGAATGCTTACGTGACACCATTCACGGTGATAAAACTTACTGCTATGAAAAACACTGTCAGATGTTCTTTTCTTCTATACTTGGTCACGCATTTAAACGTCACCCACTTGAGTGTAAATGCAGTTCATCTGAACACTGCTTACTTCAGCTGGGAATAACTTTAAATTACAGGCACAGTTACATGGAAAGCTCAACACTACACAGACAAGTGATATACTTGAAAAGTGGTAAGACATTGGCAGAAGTAGCGCTAATCATTCAGGAACCAAATTTTAGCCTCCAACATGGATCTATGTCTCATCACGTGTGTGGGAGTTACACGTAAGAATGTATTTTTCCAAACAAGAAAGGCGTGCTTAGTGCACCCATGCAGTCACTGACAGATGGCTTTTTCTGCTGCTTATATTTATTGCCTCTGTTCGTATTTTTCCAAAGCCTATACATGCTTGAGCTTAGCCTTATACATTACAAGTTAAATATTAATTTGAACACAAACCACACTCTTGTAAAAACCGTTTCCATTATGCTGTAGTTTCTTGATATCACAATAAACTAACTCCCACTTGGAATAGCTAATACAGCAATTAAGCTGCGTAATTTTTTGTTAACAGTGCCGCAACTTTAAATCTGTTAAAATAAATAAATAAAAATCTATGTTGAGCCAAGTCAGCCATACCCAAGGATGTTGTCATCAAAATCGTTTTCTAAACTGCGCCAGTGTAGTTTCTCTAACACAGACTGCATGAGCAAATTCAAAGGCAAAGCCTCTGCTTAGTCCAGACTCTGACAGAAGGGCAGTAGCATCGGTATGGCTACTCCACTGGCTGAATGGCTCTTCTCAGCTGTGAGAAAACAAGCCTGCTTTGTAGTGCTACTGTATTTCCCACGTGCACGCTTCACCAAAACGATTCAGTCCCATAACCACAATGAGCAATTAATTCCTCATTTTTTGGATGAGGACTCTAAGAAAAGAAAAAAAGAGAGACTTATTCTACAAGGAAATCTGGAACAAGAATCAAAAGTGAAACTCTGCATTCTTAAGACCTGGTGTACCTGCTTTCTAACCATACGAGGTCAAATATGAGCCTCTTCTATTATGGGGTAAAAAAAATGATTTTTCAAGCATTCACTACCATATGTATTCAAGTCATTGCAGTTTTCAGAATACCAATTCATACCTTAACATTACCAACTATGTTTTACAATATTTTATAAAGGATACTCATAGAACTGAAAGCTCTCAAAATTTAAAAATGCTGATTTGATTTTACCCCAAGTACTGCAGAATAATTTTTTGCACTGCCAGACTGCTCTGAGAGGCATGTAGGGTAAGCTTCTACAGGCCACTGGAGCTGGCAAGAATCCTGCTAAAAAACAAACGTTGCAGCCAAAGTCAGCAGCACATCACTAGCACGGCACAGCAGCATGCCAGCAACGATGCTTGTGAACAGGATACGTTCACTGCCCAGCACCAGAGAACAGGTTCGGCAATACAGCTGTAAGAACACCAGGGACTGGGTAATGCTTACTGATGAACAACAAGCTGCAACAAGTTCTCCCTGCTTTTCATTGCCAGGAAAGATAAATTTTTTATTACTAGCTAACACAAAAGAGATTCATTTGCTACGATCTCAAATCAACTATTGTTTTTTTCCATAACGTCAAGGAACAAGAAATGGAAAAATTAAAAAACAAGCGCTATATCATTTGAGAAGTCTGTTTAGGTGATTTAGAAATATTTTTTGTGTTGATAGCACTCATTTAGACATTAGTTTCTAATCATTATAAAAATCGAAGCCTACAATACTACAGCAGTACAGATATCTCTGTAGACAAGCTTGTTAGACAGATATTTCCTCATGAATTCCGACAATTTAATATTAAGCATTAAAATGTGATCAAAGTAAAAAAACTGAAAATGATATCTAGTTATTGGAGATAGACTTGACATTCCTACACAAGCTGCTTCTAGGAAAAAAAAAAAAGAAACTCAAAGAAAAAAAAAAACAAAAAACTACCCCCTGAAACCCTACATTTTCACAGGACCAAATATGATTTCTTACCCGATCTTATTTTCCCCTTGATCATACAGTCTGCCATTTAATTTAACCTTTTACACTTTTCCAGTAAGCATATGACTTGATTAAAATACATGTGTCAGAAGCAGAATCCCCAATCATAATTACGCAGAAAGACTGGAGAAACATTTACGGCACTGTAGTTTCAGAAAAAGCTTCACTGCAAATGGCGTTAAAGACTGCATCGCTTAACGGAAGCAGACAGACCTCACAACAAATGTCTGTAACGCCTTCCCACTTCAATAGTTTCCCCCATTACTTCATTCACCTTCATTCTTTTCCTTCCTGGGGCTTTCAAGTCCACTGATGTGCTATTATCTACATGGACGTGTGAACAATATTTTCCTTACATTTTGGAAAAATATGGTAAGAGGCTTTATTTTCACAGACATTAATTTCTCTTATTTTGTCTCACAAAGACAGAAGTTTGTTTCAAAGTGATGAAGTCTACCAAACGTACATTTTTTGAAGCTCACATTCATTTCTCATACTGGAAAGGGCTCAGCTACAAATACTCTTTTTTTAAAAACCCAGATTTCATCACAGGAAAATGAAAAGCCCTCATCCACACAGAAAAGATGGTTTAAAACAAACGTTCAGTTTTAACTGTAAATGAACTTAGAAATTACTTAGCTAGTTAAGTTTACAATATATAAAAAAATAGCAAATTTTAATATTATGTAGCTACTAATTTATTTATTTATTTAAAGTCTTTTTTTTTTTAAATTGTGCTACCATGTCTAATTAGGACAGATAATGGTCCACCTATGTCATCAAAACAGCAAGCCATGAGTACAATTTGGGACCACCTTAGGAGTAAGCAAACTTTAAATATGGTTTAAAAATAAATACTTTATTTAAAGTAACCGAGTCTTAACACACTGTTGGATTACTTTATTTAACTTAGGTCAGCTCAGATGAACAGCATTGTATATTTAGAGTTCTTTATCTGGAGTTTATGCAATAACCCAGAATTGTGCAGTCTGTTAGAGGGTAAGTGATGTTGGCAAGCAACACTTCAAAGCTCACTGGAAGCCTCAACGAACGCTCTACATCCCACCACCGTTACACAGAGGTACACAAAATGTAGTCAGTTGTGACAGTTTATTAAGAAATAGCAATCATTTGGCCTAATTCAGTAGGATCTAAAGCAAAGGTCCCAATCTCTCAGACCTATAAATGGAATCATCTACGAGCAGAAAATTAAGTATGTGCATACACTTTCATGACAGGAACCGGGCCTAAGGCAATGGCAGATGGGGTAACAGTAATGTAAGCATCTAAAATTTACCTAAAATAAACAGGTTTAGACTGACAGCTAAACCAATAATAAAAGCTGTATTTTAACTGAAGTTTAAAACTGCAAAAAGCAGTAAAGAACAGTGATGTTATTACAGTAAATTAAAAGTTAAACTTTGGATTAAAAAAATATTTAGGAAGCAGAAAGATAATTAGCCAACCTTAGTGTAACGATTTGTCATCATAAAGTCAAAACACCTCCCTGCCAAAAGGTTAGCTACCTTAGCTAGGAATTTTATAAAATTGTCTCAAACCCTGGCTGTTGGTTTTCTCAACATTAAAAAAAAAGATTTTCACAGGTTTTAAATATCTTATTTCAAGTGATAGGTTCTGGCAGTTCTCTTATTGCAACTAATGTAAATAAGATACAGCTACGTGTCATAACAATCAAATACTTTGGTCTCAATCTGTCTGAATGTAGAAGCTTTTCCTGGGCAAAACGCATTTCTGTGCAGTGCAGAAAGGCTTAATTTTAGAAACCAACTGCCTTCCATTTTTGGAAATCTAAATCTGAACCACATTCAGAATAGGCATATAATAAAATTTAAAAACAGCTAAATAATAAGATACAAGGGTAAAGAACTGCAGGCACTGAAATGAGATCACTTACCTATATCCAGACATATGACCTCTTCCATCCATGTCATATCCCCCTCTACCTCCTCCCTGTGACCCGCCATATCCTCTATTATCTTCTCCATACCTACTCTTTTCACGACGATCATCTGAAGGAAAAAAAAAAAAAAAAAAAAGGACACAAAACATGAGTAAATTGCAGAGCAAACTGCAGTGCAGTGAAAATTTCTGCTCTACAATTTTTTTTTTCCCCTCAGGTCTGATGCTTTCCAGATATAATTGGCAATTCCTAAATATCCCACTTCTATTATCTACTCCAGGAAGTAACAGAGCAGAGTTTGATTTTGCTCCAGTTATCTCCCTTGGCTTCCAGTGCCACATGGTATCTCAGAATGCAAACACTCTGTACTTTAACTTTAAAATAAACACTACATTTTCCAAACATTGAGCACGTTGTCTAAAATATACTTTTCATTCTACTTCCCCTTAGCCTTCCCAGTTTGCAAAAGAAATCACTGAAGACAGAACAAGGATAATGAGCGTGGGCCCTGCTGCGTGTCAAGATTTTGCAGAAAAAAGTCAATCTTAAACTTTTCATTTCCATCTATTTCAGAATTCACCGACACAGCGTAAAGCTGGAATGTGAAGTACAAAAGCTCTTAATGACTGATCAAGACACGTCACCTTCATACAAGAAAAAGGTGCAAAATAGCTTAAAAGAAAATTCCATCTAGGGCTTGTAGAACTCAAGGGACATGAACTTTGCAAGGCTGCCTCCAACAAACACAGCCACAACAACGTGGGGGCCCCAACAGTTTTTCATCTCTGCATAACGTTTTGAAAGTCTTAACAAACAGAACATTCCCCAAGAATATCAACATGGAAAAAGAGCTTTAACTATTCATCAGATCAACTGTCTGTGGAAGGAAATCCAACTATTTCACAGTGTTTCTGTTCAATTTTACTAGCCAATACTGAATTCAACCTGTGAATTTTACCTTGGCTGTTGTGGCTATAGCTTCCCTTCTGAGACTGGTAGGATTGCTGAGAATGGCCATATGAGCTTTGGTGCTGGTTATAGCCTGACTTTTGGTCATATGAGCTCTGGTGGCCATAGCCCGACTGCTGGTCATATGAGCCCTGGTGGCCATAGCCCGACTGCTGGTCATATGAGCTTGACTGCTGGTCATAAGAGTCTTGGTTTTGTCCATAGCTTGACTGCTGGTCATAAGAGCTTTGGTGCTGACCATAGTTTGACTTTTGTTCATAAGAGCCTCTTCCACTTAAAATAAACAGAATTTGTATTAATAGCTAAATGTTCACAGAACAGAGAGCAAAGTAATGGCTGAAAATACATGACATTGCTAAAATTTCCTAGTCACAGTTACCTCCCAGTCACTACTGGCATATTGATATGAAAATACTGTATGTCTCATCTCTGTTGGGATATATCTGGCTTCCATTAAAACCAAGGCAGAAAACTGTTATGTTACCATCACTTTCAAGACATCCTCAGTTTCCACTGTAAGTGTAAATTAACAGCAGCACTCCCTTTACATATCCCAGTGCAAGGCTGGCTTTCTCCCTTCTCCCCAGTAGCGTGACAATAGCTGATGTAAAGCCCATGACCCACAACATGGCAAATCCTTTCCTTCAGAACCGCAGGGAAGACACCTGCTGCTCCTGCTGTACTGTGTGGCTGATACTTCCAGCCTACGAAAACAACAAAAAAAACCTGCATTCACTGAACTGCACCCTCTCGTTTTCTGGGTGTTCTAACGTTTTGCCAAGAACTTTTCTGACTATAGTGATGTCCTCTAACATACTTGCAGTTCTTCCCACTTTAGTGCCATCTACATATACTATCCCCTCAAGTTGCATCAGAAACACTGACCAGTACCATCACCTCTTGGATATTACAACTCAGTGTGCCTCTACATTCTGAGAGGGAGTCATCAATAACTCTTCTCTGACTACGTTATTTAACCAACTTTATAGCAACCACAAGGAAACCTCACCTACACCACATGCCCCTAGGCTACTTACTAATTCAGCATGCAAGGCAGAAGCAAAAGTATTTTGAAAAACTAGATATGCAAGAGAATTATTGGTCCACTTGGGTTACCCTGTCATAGCAAGAAATTGCATAAATTTATGAGAAATAAATTGCATCCAGGAAACACTGTTACTCATCCTTTTGTTTTCCTCTAGGTACTTAGTTACAGATTAACTATATTATTTTTTCAGTAACTGAAATTAATCACTGACCTCTGTGATCCTTTCTTCTCTTCCTCGTCCCTTCTGCCATCCCTTTTTTTAAAAATGAGGCACTACAGTTGCCACTCCCCAGTCTGTAGCAACCTTACTTGCTTCCCAAAATGTCTCAGAAAAACAAAAATCTAAAAGCCTACAGCAAGCTTCCACCAGCTTTTCAAAGAACTCTAAGATGAAGTCCATTCATACCAACCAATCTCAAACTATCCCATCCGACTCAATACTTGTCTAACCTGCTCTCTCCCAGTTCTAGCCTAGACCTTGCCTTTAACATAACTAATTCCAGTGACAAAGAGATTGCTAAGACTTTTGCTTATATCTTCACTTCAGAAAAAGTCAGATCTACTTTAGCCTTTTCACCATCACCAATGACGTAAGCCACTACTGAGAGCATCCTCTTTTTACAATTTTTCCTTCCTCCCTTCCCTCAGGATGTGTGAGCTACAATTTTGTGATCATCCTCTGCAAAATTACTATCATTTTTAATATGCCAGTTTCTCCTTATTTGTTACAACCATACATAAAAAAGTTCCTCTCCAATTACTTTTTCAATTTTCTTGGTCAAAACCAACTGTTTTGGAGAATCTGTCTTACTGTGCTGTTTTTCCACTGGATGGAGAGCTAAAAACTACATTTTTGCCTAGTCTTGTATGTTTGTACAACTAATAAATTCTCAGAAAACAAAGCAAAGATAACCAAAACTTAACCATGTACCCGCCTTCCTTAGATATGTCAAAAAGACACTCTGCTGAGTGACAGCACCTACTGTTCAGATTAAAACCTTGCTTGTTTATATTAAGATGTTTTGCAATAATAACTACAAAAACAGAAACCAAGCACAGGTTTGCTGAAGTCCAGATTGTTTTATAAGCTTGCAAAACAAAGTAAGAATTTTTGGACCCTGAACACAGGAATGAGGTTTAGCACGTACAGTGTATTTTTAATAGGTCACATGATCCTCATTAAAGAACTGCCAAAAGAAGTAACCTTGGAGTGTACACACGGAGTTTGCAAATTAGGCAATAAAGGTATTCCTGCACCGAGTGGCCCTTTAAGTCATTATGGGAAGTCGGGCTGTGTTTTCCAGGATTCTTTCAAGCCTGTACTATTAATCCTCCTGAAGCTGATCCGAGTACAACATCATTTAACAAATACATTTATAATAGTGCAAAGTACTGAATCTATGACTGCAGTATGCATACGCACATTTAAGTTATTGACGAGAATATAAACGCATGTTTTGAGAATCTTATGTGGTTGGAAAAAGAAAAGATCTCTCTTAAACGATATTTCTGAATCCTTTCGAAAAGGTGTTCTAAGTCATAGCAGAGGTCTGCAAATCTAAGAACCGTAAGGGTACTGTAAGTTTATACAAAAGAATATGAATAGAGAGGTACGTGACCTATGTTTTTCTTATTCAACATACTCTCTACCAAGTCCATTCTTTGTCGTAGTCACTATCCAAAGACTTTATAGAGTTTCTCTCCCCATACATCTTGGCTTCAGAACAACTGTATCGACCCTTCTTATCTTAAGAAATATTCCTCCCCTACCTCCTGTTCTTTCAGGCATTATAAATGGCTTAAAAGTGTGAATTTTCAGACGTTCGTCGGTTGTTTTGTTGTTTGCTTTTTATTTTATCAACTATAGCAGGAAACCTGTTATAGCTCTAGTTAAGAACGTACAACCATCAGACAGTAGTTTAAACTGTTCAACTGGGTTAAACTGAGATATTGTTATCTCAGCTTCCTTACCCTCTAGACGACCCCTTCTGCTGCCCCTGACTGCTGTAAGACTGCTGGTTGTATGAGCTCTGATTCTGATTATCATAACTGGATTCATCATCATATCCCTGGGAATCTTGTCCATAACCTGGAAATCAAGGAAGAAAATTTTTAGTAAATATTCACCTTTTAATTACTGTCAATGAATGTAACAATCTAGCCAAACCTGTTTGATTTTGTCCATAGTTCCCATGATAGTTTCCATAGTTCTGTCCATAGGAGGAATTGTCTCCACTCTGCCCATAACCAGAATACCCCTGTAATTTAAAGAACATATTCAAATAAGTGCAAATTCCACAGCAGGTTTTTTTTTTTTTTTTGCTAGACATGACTGCAAACATCAAGCACAAGATGAGAACAGACTTCTTCCCAGCCCAGACACGGCCACCCAGGAACAATTTTTTTTTTTTTCACTCAGAAAATATCCATTAAAAGACACAATGATTTTTTTCAGCTTACCTGTGTTTGTCCGTAACTTTGACTGCCTTGATTGCCATAGGATGAATAGCTGTAAGAGAAAAATGCAGTTGGTAAACATTTACAGTGCCCTCCATGTAGGCTGGAAAATAAAGGTATTTTGGGTGTTATTTTCAGTTTCTTTTCATTTTGAAAATAGGTGTTTAATCTGAGTCCTGCAGTTGTAGGCATATTAGAAAAGCATAAATAAACCAATGGCTACCACAGTTAACTGTCAGAGCCATAAGAGCTTACTTAGCTCCTGCCGTTTCAAGTGTAAATGTAATGTACATGAAAGTTGGGCTTACTGTAATTTGATAGATTTTTAAGAATCACAGAAAACTTTATCATTTGAACCCATGGTATTTTAAGCTTTTCAGTATATTCTTATAAAGTTAATTTTAGTTTAATCAATTGCTGTCAATTTGGTATTTGTTGGACTGTTCAACATCACTACCATCAAAAAATGCAGTAGCTTTTGATTATACTTACTCATTATTCTGCCACTTTAAGGTTTCATGAACTTACAGAAGAGCCATGTGCTGAAACTCATATCAAACTTAGATATAAACTCAAACTCACACACTGCTAGACGCACAGAACCTGATGACTTTCGTTAGCACAGTCAGTATTATCCATGAATTTCATACTTCCGTAAGAACACTTGTTTTATTGATTAAAGAACCCCCCTGCAAAACTTGCAGCTATTTTATGAACTGGCTTTTAAATCACACAATTATGAACAGTTTTCAGAGTTTTGTTTTGTTTTGTTTTTAAATAAAAAATTCCCTGTACAGGGAAAATAAAACATCTACATGGCCACCACCTTTGTGCTGGTATAAACTTTGAATAATATCTCAGTGAATGGCTTAAGACGGTCTTATGAAAAATATTTCTCTATATTCATGACATTTCAAAAGTTCTTCTTATTAAAAGATGTCATTCCAATGTAAACCTCCTTGTTTTCTTCCCTGCAGGAATATCAACTTTCCCCTACTGTGTAAGACTTCTTTATAGAGGCCAAGGCTGCAAGCTTTCTGCAACTGTAACTCCCAAAACGTATCAGCACTGTATCACACCCAAAGATTCAAACATCTGGCTGGGAATCCTAAATGGCCTTTATTTTGCACATTTAATCGCTAACAACAAACAAACAAACAAACAAACCCATACCTCTGCTGGCCCCCAGACTGACTGTAACTTCCAGAATCTAGAAAAAGAAGCAAGTCATATTGAGAACTTCCAATTAATATTTTATTCCTGTACTTAATATAAAAGGAAGAATTTGGGGGAGAGGAAGGAAGGTGTAAATACACTAGATACCGCAACTACTTTCCCAGCAGAATCAGACAGCTTCCTGTTAACAGACAAGAAGAGACCCCGACTGGGAGAACTGGAGCACAGAAGCACAGGGTGCAGAGGGCATGACGCAGGTACAGCCGCTTTGAGCTTTCCTTTGTGAAGCGTCTGGATTCCGCGTTCACGGTGCCTCCTCAAACATTCAGGACTGCGTAACCCCCTCTAATGGCTACTGAATACAGTCCCATCATCGATGAACAGAATGCAACTGCTTAATTAATCAAGCAGAGCTAAGTAGGTCAGTCCTACTGAACCCCACAGGAAGGTACCATATGAAAAATCTGCCTAGCAAAAAGACAGAATTTGGAGATGTAATTCAGGGATGGAAAAACCATGACATTTCCCTTATCGATAGCTCCAACCATGCAAGAATGAATTCATTTACATGCAAGTTGTCCAGACAGGTATATGAAGGTTATTTCCAATTAATGTAAACACCAGATCTCATGGAAATTGATTCTTGAAGGACAAGCACATTGGAAGAATACGGATTTCAGAATACAATTTCAAGTAAGAAAAAAAAAACAATAAAAAATCATTGAAATTGTTTCATATGTATTTAAAGTATAGCATCTAATTTGTAAAAGCTATCAATGTTATAAAAAAAACATACTACCTAAGCTGGAATTCAGTTCTTAAATATGTTGCTTTGTCTTCACTGATTTAGCTTAACACATTTCGTCTTGTTAATTGCAGAAAGATGGATTTCCCTGGCTTCTGTAAAATTTCAAATTGCTAAGCACTAAGAGCTCTTACTACACAGAGGAAAGCACCCTTTCGTAGCGACTCAGTTTCCCCAGCCAGCTGCAGGTCACAGCAGGACATACAGCACACGCATCCACCACCTTCAGACCCTTTCAGACACAGATTTTCCCGAGCAGGCTCCGTCTCTTCCCAGATACCCGCACGCCCCACTCTGCTCTGCGGCCTCCCAGCCTCTTAACTACACGGCCTCTGTCGACCTCGCTCCTCTGTGCAGGAGCCTCAACTCCTCCGGACATCTATGCTTGAAATTTCCATCTTCTTGTCAAAACCCAAACACTTCGTTCTCTCTTCCAGCCTCACCAGTACTGTCACTCTGGGTAACAGCCTTGCAATTCTTCTGTTCCTTTCAAACCACTCCAAGAATTTGTACAAATATTGTGGTACCACAGTCTAAAAACAACTATCAAGAACTTCTGATTTCATCCCCGATTTCAGTGTTTCCTCCTCTCTCTTTCTATGTATCTAACCCCTACTCCTAGAACCGACTAAAAGGCTGAAACTGAGAGTGAATTACAGTTCAGGATAAATGTCATAAACTATAAACAAACAGCTATAACCATGCTCCAACCAAAACACAAACCAAATTGCTCAAAATCTGTTCATTACACCTCCCTCATCTAGTTATAAATCCACTCCTGCCAGTACTTACGCATACACTAAAACACAGGCACGTAGCCGAGATCAGGGTGTCACCTAAGCTATTCAGCTACGAAGCAGTGTTTTTCATAGCAAAGTATCTCCTCAAGGCAAGAGAAAGCATCAGATTTCACATTCTGTAAGAGAAACATTTACCAGAACCTAAAATGAGATGAAACGTCTCATTTCGCATCCTATAAGCAGTTTTACTCAGACGTGAAACATTCTCCTCATTTTGCACTGCTACACAAATATTTCATTGCTTTTTCACAACAAAAAGCAATAAAAAAGAAGTGCAACTCGAACGTTTATTGTTTTTAACAAGGTAAAGGTCAATTTTTTTTTTTTACATTATTTCCATTTACACGACAATGAAGCTTACTGTTAAGTAGGTTATGGCATTTTAAAATGATTGCTTCACAGTGCCGTTAATACTGTTAATTAAAGCAAAGAATATTAATCAGAATCATAGAATCATTTAGGTTGGAAAAGACCTCTAAGATCATCCAGTCCAACCGTTCACCTAGCACTGCCAAGCCTACCACCAAACCACGTCCCTCAGCACCACATCCACACGTCGTTGGAAGGCCTCCAGGGATGGGGACTCAACCACTTCCCCGGGCAGCCTGTTCAATGCTTCACAACCCTTTCAGTGAAGAAATTTTTCCTAATATCCAACCTAAACCTCCCCTAGTGCAACTTGAGGCCACTTCCTCTTGTCCTATCGCTTGTTGCTCGGGAGAAGAGACCGACCCCACCTCACCACAGCCTCCTTGAAGGTCGTTGTAAAGAGCAGTACGGTCTCCCCTGAGCCTCCTCTTCTCCAGGCTGAAGAACCCCAGCTCCCTCAGCCGCCCCTCACAAGACTTGTTCTCCAGACCCCTCACCAGCTTCAGTGCCCTCCTCTGGACACACTCCAGGGCGTCGATGTCCTTCTTGTAGTGAGGGGCCCAAACCTGAACACGGCACTTGAGGTGCAGCCTCACCAGAGCCCAGTACAGGGGGACGATCACTTCCCTAGTCCTGCTGGCCACACTGTTGCTGACACAAGCCAGGGTGCTGTTGGTCTTCTTGGCCACCTGGGCTGCATTCAGCCCACTATCGACCAGCACCCCCAGGTCCCTTTCCGCCGGGCAGCTTCCCAGCCACTCTTCCCCCAGCCTGTAGCGTTGCACGGGGTGGTTGTGCCCCAAGTGCAGGACCCGGCACTGAGCCCTGTTGAACCTCACACCGCTGGCCTCAGCCCATCCATCCAGCCTATCCACATCCCTCTGCAGAGCCTTCCTGCCCTTGAGCAGATCAACACCCAACTTGGTGTCATCTGAAAACTTACTGAGGGTGCACTTGATCCCCTCATCCGGATCACTGATAAAGATACTGAAGAGAACTGGCCCCAATACTGAGCCCTGGGGGACACCACTGGTGACCGGCCTTCAGCTGGATTGAACTCCGTTCACCACCACTCTTTGGGCCCTGCCACCCAGCCAGTTTTTAGCCCAACGAAGCGTACACCCGTCCAAGCCATGAGCTGCCAGGTTCTCCAGGAGAATGCTGTGGGAAACAGTGTCAAATGGTTGTTTCAGAAAGCATTCTTGAAGAAGGATGAAATTAGCTATAAACTAAAGAACTGCATTTGATCTCCTTAGTTTCTCCCTCACAAACTTCTGCCAAACCACAGAATTTTGGAAAAAGACTGAAAGCAACCAGATAAGGAGCCTGTAAAATATAAATACATAGAATCAGATGAATTTGCTTTATTTATATATTTATCTACATGCTGAGCATCCTTTCTTGGACTGCTTAGTCTACAGCCTTCTAATTGGTTTATTTTGGTAGGCTCAATGGGGACAAGAGTCTCTAAGTATTTTTGGAAACAACAGAGTTTATTCCGGAAATTCCTGGATATGAAGTCATTTTTTCTGAACGTAGAAAAAGTTCACAGAAAAAATTCCTGTGAATGAGTTGGGGCATAGCAGACTAGTCACCTTGCACAGCTCTGGAACCTCTTAAGACAGAAGAATTTGCTGTGTGTGCACTTCAAACTGATGGTTTCATATGAAGTAATTTCATATAAAGAAGCAGCATGCTTGGACGGTATTCTCAAGAGAAAAAGAATCTCATGTTTATAACATCACCATAGAGTAAAAACAGAGGAGACATTCTCAGGTGCTTGGCTGGTATGTACTTGAGGTCTGGGAAGAAAGGGTTTTTAGTTTACTGCCAATCTTTACCCATCTGGTAGAAGACTTCATGGTCTGAATTCATTCTGCAGTACCTTTGGACATGTTCTCTTCTCATTGCAAAGAACTGTTCCTTGCATTAAGGGAGCCTTTTTGCATACCTTGCTTTGGTTTGTTCTTATTCTCCGTCATTCATACACATGATGCGAGATAGCACTAAAACAGCTCAACCGTGACAAATTGAGGTTCACTCCACGAGGCACTTGCAGCCCCAGAATTTCTTCTCCCGGGCACTAGGGAGATAGGGGAACACCACCTGTTCATGGCTTCTCTGCTATTGGGACTGAAACATTTTCACCTCAAATGGGACGAAGAAATGCCATCACAATATGCTTGTAGAAGCACCAAGAAAAGCTGGGCTGCCTCAAGTCACCTGGGACAGTACACGCTCTGTCTCCATACTCAACTTATGCCCTCTGTCGAGAAAAGCATCCCAGCCAGTGCATTTTCTGCCACACCACAGGGAAGGTGCAGCTATCCCCTTTGCTACGCGGGCGTCCTGGCAGGGAACGCGGAGCAGAAGCAGCAGATACGGGGGCACAAACAAGGGTCCCATGCGGGGTGGGGGGGGGCATGAGGG
>VXAL01007505.1:28179-68886 GCA_013399475.1 Chauna torquata | reverse complement strand
GGGGGGCCCTGTTACTGGGGGGACCGGAGTGAGCGGGGCCCTGTTACTGGGGGGCCCTGTTACTGGGGGGACCAGGGTGAGCGGGGGCCCTGTTACTGGGGTGTCCTGTTAATGGGAGGGTTGGGGCGAGTGGGGCCCCGTTACCGGGGGCAGCTGGGAGCCGGCCGTACTTGCCCAGCACGCTGGTCCCTGCGCAGCCTCCAGGTGGGTCGCGGGGCTCTGGGGAGCAGCCCTGCCTGCTTCCCCCCGCACCGAGGGGCTGCCGTAGCTAGCCCGTCCTGGACTGCTGCTTGCTGTCAGCCTCCAAGAACCTTCTCTCAGTACTTCTCTCCAGAAGGTTATCCCAGCATCTCACCGAGAGCTTTGCTGCGTGCGGGGCCGATGTGCTGCCATTCCCCCTATTTCTCTTTGTGAGCTTTTTGGGTGTCAGGAGGCTGTTTGTCCCAGTCTTTTCTGGATGGAATCACTTTGGAGAGTGAAGGTATCCCCCTAGGCAATACGCTTGCCAAAGGAAATAATGGAAAGTCCCGTGTTTGGGAATGTTAGAGCTGGAGAGAGTGAAGACACCTGGTCCTGACATTGGGAGCTAGTCATCAAACTGGAACTGATTCTTAGGAAGTCACCGTACTTGTCGGAGTAAGCACAGCCAGTGCAGCCTGGAGTGTGCTTTGGCCCACTGACGTTTAGTGCAGCCTTGCTGTGGATTAACCTTCAGAGCATGAAAGCAAATAATAATAATACTCGGTGGGATGCATATAGAGATGTCACTTAGTTTTTCTGTCTAATCTGAATGGGTCTGGGAAACTGAAATGTGTTTTTACTTTTACAGCTGTTTGTAAAAGGAGAAACGTATCCTGTTGAGAAGTCAAAAAAGCACAAAGGAGACTCGGGTCTGTGTTTCTAAATTCTGAAAGTAAAACAGTGCTGATGTTGGTGGGGGCATCTCTCCTGCAGTGCTTTGGGCTTTATGTGGACTACAGTGAGGAGCAGCATGTACGCACCCCTTTTGCTAGTTAGAAAGGGGTGTGCTGTCTTTTACTTTTTCTGTAGCTCTTCGAGAAATCATGATGACCTGTTGCGCACGCGCAAAACACGCTTGCAGATGAATCTGCTGCTGCGGGTGAAGGAATCGATGTTTGCTGGGGAAGGGCTGTTGAGCCAGGCCCCTCCTGGAGAACCTATTGTTGTCCCAGTGCTCGGTTTTCCTTCAGGTGTATTTTTTTGGGTTGATTGCTCTGAATCAGGGTGTGTGCAACACAGAGTGCCGAGGTTTGGGGCTGTGCTGGGGGGGTCCTTGTGTTGCACGTGGACATAATGGTGCATGAGAGCTATATTTGAAAAATGCTTTCCCATAAGGCTGGGAAAAAGCAGGGAGGAAGCCAGCGCTACAGGAAAAAAAGATGACACAACCAAGCACTTTCTATTAATCTTCCAGTGTAAAAGCCTTGGAGAGTAAGGTGAAGAGTGGGCAGGAAGGAGGAGCTCGTGTCACACAGCTGGCTTAACACTGTTAGTTAGAGTCCTGCTCTAATTGTGACAGAGGAAAATCTCTTGCTCTGTCATCGCTTTGCAGCTGCCTCCTGTTCAATCAATAATCTTTGGGGTGGTGTCTAGTCAGAGTTGAGCAAGCAAGTGGTTTCTGCAACTCTTATTTTTCTTTCTTCCATAGCAGCTGGAGGAGCTCAACAGGGCTGTACGACCAAAACTGCTTTTCTCCTCTTGAGGGAGGTGTTTCCTGCTGCTTGCTGCCCTTCGTGCTGGAGCTTGTGGGCCCCATCAGCACTTGTTTGCAGAGCAGGTGGTGCAAGGTAACCTGTTTCTTTAGAGCGTTGCGGTTGTGGAGCGTCTGTGGGTGCTGTCGGGTTTGGGGAGGACAGCTGGCAGCAGGAGCTGACGGGACAGGAGCTGGTAGCAAAGGTTTCTTTACCCAGTTCCACTGCGGCAAAAGCGGCACGTGGAGCCACATCTGTGCTGACATCCCGTTTGATCTTACTCTCTGCTTTGGCTTTTGAGACGCAGCAAAGATAACGTTTGGTCTGTCCTGAAGGGCTAGTCCTGAAATGACTTCCCTGCTCAGGTCTGTGCTCCTACGGTCTGCTTTCAATCCCTTTTCTCTCATGTAAAAGAAAACCATCCGGCAGTTACCTCTGCTGACGCTGAGCTTTGTTCTGTTGCCTGACATGAGCTCTCCTACCTTTAAAAACACAATTCGTCGAACTTGCATAAGTTGCTTTCCCAATGTGATCATTTGATCCAAGCGGTAAGGTTTCTGTATACATGCTGTTGTTGGGAGTGCGTCATGAGCATTGTAGTGACTGGTTATTTTTTGTAGTTTGAAATTTCATATAACTGAGCAAATAATTACAGACTGCTCATAATCTCTTGCTGCTTCTCCCCAAGTAAATATTCAAGTCAATTGTGTGCTGCCTGTTGCTCACAGATTCCGCAAAGAGCAGAAGAAGAGTGCTCATATCTCTGATGGCTTCTCTAAGGCCACGAGTCCAAAGGGCGGCTGAATTTGACCTCCGGTGGCGGATTATTGCAACATTCTTGCTTAGCTATTGGCCACTTCTGTGCATCCAGTTATTCCTTTGCAAGGAGTAAAGTAGAATTACTGATTAGTTTTCCTTTCCATTCTTGCTGTATGGGATAGGAGATGGAGAGGTTCAGAGTTAAAGCTGGGGTTGGATTTTTCTCCTTGGAAAATCTGGCTCAGGCAGTGCATGTGCAAGTCTGCTGTGCAGGTTTAGTAACTGTCTCTGGGAGTTCTAGATTTGTCTTTGTGGCACTGGATCTTGCTGCATGATTGCTTGTGAAATGTGTCTGTTGACTTGCTATCGTGGGTCATTGCTAGCACCTCTTGGTTCTAGTTAACTCCAAGCTTTGGAGGAGAAAGCTGATAAAATGCCTGCAAGGATTGTGCAAGCCGTGGTTGTGTAACAGAGCAGTACGCATAATTACTGGAAGTAAGAGGAGCAGCTAGTCTTACAAAGGGAAAGAAAACGTGTGCCTTCTGTTTTTGTTGATTCTACTGGAGTGGGAGTGTGGAGTTGGAGAGTTGTGGTTTTTACAGCTTGAGATTAGCTTTCAGCCTGCTTTTCACCCTGCTTATTTCCTACCTGACTTGTCTGTTGTCCTGTGGCCTTGTCTCCCTTTTCAGCATGGGGACATCGGCTTTGGGTACGAAGCTGATGTTCTGGGGTCTGCTGGCACCGCCTGGCTGCGTGTGGTTGTGTGTGACTGCAGGGGACTGGGCTCGGTACCTGCCTGTATTTCGCAGGTGTTCAAAAAATCAGAATACAGCTCAGAGCGCCTCACCCATAGCAGGCAGGGAGGTTCGTAGGGGGACTGCACGCCCTTTATAGAAGAGCCAGATGTGGAGCCTGCGTCCAGGGCCTGGAGGACAGCTCTCGTGCTGAGTTACCACGTGGCTGGCAGTGATGTGGCCTCACACAAGGATTGTGCAGTAAGACCTCCTTTCCTTACAGCAACACGGGAGACAGGCGCATAATATCTGAAATGCTTCCACATCCTCAGAGGAAAGCTGTATTATGAGTACATAATGTTCTGGTTCTGTACAGATAGCACTGAGTTTTCTTTAAATAAATAACCCCCCAAAACATACTGTTCTGATCAGAGGTCTTCACGGTTCTTAAAACGTTGCTGGATCCATTTTAGCCACGTCCTTCTGACGCTCATCCAGCTGTTAGTTTCAAAGGAAGCCTCCCAGACAAGATCAGTGTTACAGGCTTTTGCCATCCAAACTCTTCCTGGTGGAAGAGGTCAAAGTCTGCAGCTACCAACCCCATCCATGGTGCTCCCCTCACTGTGTCGGCTGCAGGTAAAATCACAGCTCGTCTCGTACCCTCATCAAAAACGCGCATGGGGTAGGCAAATGGCTGGTTTTGAGGAGGAGAGGTTTCACTGGACTTCTAGCTGTCACTGAGGCTTTAGCAGCATTGGGTACAACGCTTGCAGGAGGGAATATGGTATTTGTTAGCAGCCTCCTTTCGATCATAAAAGTATCGTCAGACAGGACCTGAACCACGCAAAATACATGCGTGAATGGGTTGCTCCTGAGGTGTTGCAGCGTAGCCCTCTGAGCAGTTGGTTTGACTGCGTAGTGCCCGTCGTAGTTGGCCAAAGGGTGGCCTACAACTCCTGCAGTCTTGTCCCAACTTCTGGATGTTGGCAGGTGTTCCCCTGTCAAAGAACGCCTGTGTGGCGTGATGGGGAAGGAAGGCTGGGGAACAGTATTAGTTAGCAGAGGGGTTCAGTTTACCTGCTGTTCTCAGGTTTTGTTTGTCCCATAATCCTGACTGCTTGTTTTTCTGTGCTGGCTCGCGTTAATATCTGTGAGGGTAGGTGTTTAAGTGCCCGAGCCAGTGAGGTGTCTCCCATTCTTGTTTAAAGGTTGAAAGACAGGCTTTTTCCTGGCGAGAGGAGGTGTACAAATTCAGTAATTCTAGGTTGCAGTCTTAAGACAGCTTGGCAAGTTTGATTTCATTCCTGTGTTGGATAATGCCTTAAATCCTCTGCTTCAGTGTCCTGGACTCGCTGCCTAGCCCCGCCTTGGCATACCCACAGGGCAGAGTTGCTTTCTGCCTCAGTAAAACCGCTCCTGTGGTTGTTCTCTTCCTTGCTTTTACAGCTGCTCTGCTGTCCTTGAATAAGAGCTATTGGCCAGAAAAAGTCCCAGTGTGACAGTGAAAGCTCAAATATGCGGTGTTTCAAGCTCCAGACTGACTGATGTGTGTTCCACATGTCTCATTCCTAAAACAGAAATTCTGCCCATGTCTGAGCCGGTGTGTCAAGGCCTGGTTGGAAGCGACCTTGCACAGCAAGAATAATTTGTTTGTTTGTTCTGTTTCACCAAAAAGAAGCTTTGAGTCATGTGCAGGTTTCTTACCCTGCTCGAGTTCCTCTGTTTAGACTGGAGATGCCGAGAGACCCGCGGCGAGGCACCTTCCCTGGTATCGCATGAGACGCTCTGCTGCCTTGCACCCTTCTCCGTTGAGCTGGTGGTGGTGAACGGCAAGTTGCGGGACATGATGGGATTTATTAAAATACATGAGAAGGAAGCGATACAGATGTACTATGAGTAGTGAGCCTTCATGCACAGGGCACCACAGCGGGTGCCACCGCAGGGGCTCGGACAGAGGCTGGTGGGGTGAGGAAGCCGCGAGGTTTCTGTGCCCTCCTCCCCCAGGGCCGCCAAGCAGGAGCCAGCAGAGGTCCGGAACTGGGGGCAGAGCGAGCCCACCCAGAACAGCCCGCGGGGAGCAGCTCTGTGGAGAGCCAGTGTGACCAGACCGGGCACAGCTGCGTGTCTGCCAGACCGAAGGCCTTTCGTTGAGGGGAAGCACAATCTCTGTGCGGCAGAGCTGCAGAGAAGTGGCTCCTCCAATGGCTGTTGAAGGTGGTGTTAAATAACCTGGACCTGAACTCCAGCTTCAGTGGTCTGCTTTTGTTTTGGAAAGGACCACTGTTCTTGCCGGGTCTCCTTTCCCTACGAAGGAAGGGAAAAAAACCTAATTTGTATCTTGCTGAGGCCAATAATGGGCACAGGCTGATGTAAACAGAATTTCGTACTCTAATCAGTTGCATTCATACAGAAGAGGGATGAGAGAAGTTATATTTTTTCCCCAAAGGTCTCCTGGCCTAATACCACACACTAGCATGCAGGAAAGCCTTCACTGCAGTGGGATTTGGTGCACAGGAGCCTGAGCAGAAATACCATCTCCTCCACAAACCTGCTCTGTTCCTGTTGCTGCTGACTCTCCTCCTTCTCATGGGCTCATGTCTGTGGGACTTCTTCCTGGCACTTGAGTAACATACTTATATCTTCAGTGGGTGAGAGCAGACAAGTCTTTCCCTGTCACAAGACTGCATTCCTGCTTGTAAGCAAGTTCCTTCCTTCTCATCCTGCTGCTGCGCGCAGGGGCTCACTGTGGCTTCCTTGCAGTGCTGCTGTGCGCAAGCTCTTGAGAAGGTTTTTCTGCGAAAGCTTTGCAGAGACCATGGGAATAGGAATCTATGAGATGGCCACCGAGTGGTTTTCTTTTTTCCCTCCCAGGTGTTTTAATTGGGCTTTAAGTTAAGCTCTATTCACAGTCTTCCCATTTTGCCATTGTTCCTGAAGCTCAGGCTGCGGGCCAGTGCTGTGCAGACAGGAGTTTCCAGTAGCTTTGGCTGCTCGTTTCCATCCAGTGTCTCCCATCTGCCATGAAGCTATTTTCTGGGTCTGTGCCATGCTGCCAGTGGAAGGAACTGATCTCTGATTTAAAACTGTGGGGTTGTTTTTACGGCTTCTTCATAATGCTGACCTCTTAAACCTGACCTGACCTATGCCGTTCCATGGTCCCATACAAAAATGGTCAGCATGAGACAGAAGGGATGTTCCTGGGGCCCACCGACAGCCCCTGTGCAGAGCTTCCAGCACTAGAAATCATGACAGCTGTGTTTCTGCTTTTTCCACTGAAGCAAAGTATGTGCTGAGTCAGTGGCATGAGGGTCGTCATGTGGCCGCAGAAAGCGAGAAGAGTGCTCTGCCAAGCCGTCTCCAGCAGCACGGCTCCTTTGTCCTCTTCCCTGGTGCGGCTGCGCGGGGCTTTTGCTGGGAGCCTGAGATGGAGAAAGCCAGTCTGAAAGACCTGGGGGCTCTTTGAGTGTGTGCTGCGGTTCGATGCGGTGGTGACTTGCATAGAATCCTGTTCATAAGAAAGAGGAAAGCAGTCCTTCGGTAAGTGTCCTTGCCAAATGGGAACGTGAAGGGGGAAGGATGGGGTGCTCGGGGCTCATGTTGGCCGTGTGGCTGTATTGCTGGAAGGCGCGCAGCGCGCTCGCCTCTGCAGGCATGGTTTGGCTTCAGACCAGCCCCCCAGCATCCCAGCCAGCAGCTAGCTGGTACAGCCTGGACCTTGCTGTGGGCTGGGGAAGGTTCAGCTGCCCTGTCCCTGCTGAGCTCCTTCTGCATGGTGCCTGGCACCAGAAGCACCTGCGTGAGCATCAGGTGGTCGGTGACTGATGACACTGCGTCACTGGATGACTCCTTTGACTTGGTTGTCACAGATTTTAGTGTGTACATATTATGAAACAGAGCTTCTGCCTGCAGTTCCCATGTTTGTTTTATCTCCAAGTGTCCAAAGGATGCTGGTGCCAGTCGGTTTGGTTTGGAAAACTCTAAAAAGTTCAGCTGGCTGTTCCAGCAGGCTCAGGGGTGTGGGAGGTGGATTCGTGCTTATTGCTGCATGGGCGTGTGGGATCAGGAGGAGCCCTCCTCGCTGTGTCAAGCTGAACTTGTGGGCTTGTTGGTGCTACAGGCTGTGGTCAGCTGGCCGATGTGATCCTAGCCTTGGGCAGGAGCCGGTGCCCAGGGATCGGCTGTGGGAGCTGAGATGGTGAGCAGCCCAGGGAAGCAGCCTGGGGCCGTGCTTGGTCAGCAGTCTTCCTTTTCCTTCCTCTCGCACACGAGAGGGCTGACGTCAGTGGGTCATGGCGTGCTTCTGACAGTGCAGGTCAGAGGAGTGTCGGAAGCAGAGCTGGGGTGCTCGCTTCTGGAGCAAGAGTCGCAGGCTGCAGTCAGGGGCCAGGAAACAAATTGTCCTGAGATGCTTGAAATGCATCACAAACATTATATAAATAAAAGGCTACTTCAAGTTCATTAGGAGCCAACTTCCTGTGCAAATAACCAGTTTAGCTTCAGAGCCAAGGCTTTTTGGTCTCTAGAAGATAGTACAAGCAGTCCGTGACTCTCAGAGACATCCTTACGTTCGGTGGAAAGGAAAACCTTCCAGCCAGCTTTTATGAACTTGATGCTGTGCCTGCCAGTTGGAGCTGAGGGCTGCAGGATGCTTTTGGGTGCATCTGTTGTGTCAGCTCTTAATGCTGCCGTCAGCTGTGTGCAGGAGAGGGAGAATAATAGATCTCTTGGGGTTGCTGACCACTTGGTTTTTAGGGTACCTCCCATCCCATCTTGTCTGAGTAATACTATTTTAATTAATGTTCTAATACTGTTAACCATGTGACGTGACAGCACCTTTAGTCCCCATGGAAATCAGGGGATTGATCATCCCTGATGATATGCACGCTGCTGTGTATGAAGCAAATTCCCAGGTTTAGAAGCTGCTCGGAGAGGCTGAGAAGCTGTGCTGAAATACAGTGTTGCTTGATGGCAGTCTTTCAAAATGTTGTGACTTTCCTGTGTGATGGAGATACCTCACATCTCAACTGAGACAGACTGCTTTTTTTGCCAGGTACTGTGTGCATAAACAAGGATCAGGAAATGGAGCCATGATTTAAAAAAAAAAAAAAGTGGGAGGGGTTTGAATGTTTGTCTTATCTTAATTGAAGGTATAATAAAAATTGCGGATAAAATAGCTACCCTTGAAACTGATGCAAGGGGAACTTTTACTTCTGCAACATAAATTTCTTTCCCCCTTGTAAAAAAACAAATGGTCTGATTCTGTTGGGGTCCTCCCAGAGACTGCAGGATTTCCAGGACAGCTGAATTCCAAGTGCAAGTCAGTTTTCCTTTCACTGGAAATTAAAAAAGGACATGTATTAGAAAATGAATTGCTGTGAACTTCCGGAAAATAATTGTTACAGCCAACTAGGTAAGATGGAGATACGTTGAGAAACAGTCTTCCTGTGTTAGGTGAAGTGAGTTAAATAAGTAGTTCCTGAGTTATGACAACCTTTTAGGACAANATTGGCCTTTTAGGAAAAAAAAAAAAAAAAAAAAAAGGTGTGAAGCCTAATTCCACATCCTTTGCCTTTATTTTGCTAGATCTAAGCAAACCCTTTCTTAAGGGTGGGGATAGGAAGAGAGAGAAAGAAGAAAAACCTGTAGCTGGGATATAGGGATCGAATAACTGAATGGTGATGTCCAGGACAAGGTGGAGCCTGTCATCAGAATCAAAATGTTTCTTGTGTCTTTGGTCCCGTCACTCGAGAACAGCCGTTTCCTTCCAGGGTCAGAGCTCAGTGTGTGGGGACTTGTGAGTGAAGAGATGAGACCAAACCAAGACCCTGGCTCCTGTGCGGGACCCGTAAGCCTCTAGGACTGGTGCTCTTCCCTCGGGCTGCGGGTGGGGAGTGAGCGGGAGGTCCTGCTGTTGCTGCAGCTGTAGGGTTCCCCTTTGAAGTGCTGGAGAGCTGCAGCGTGGTGAAGGCCAGGAGACAGCACAGCTTCCTCCCCCGCCTGTCCGCGCCGGGTGCCTGAAAGCTTCCCCTCCTGAGGATGCCTCCTCCCACGGCGCTGCGCTGCTCCTGGCTGCTGGGAGAGCAGGCCACCTCTGGGGGCTTGGAAATTGGAAAAGCAAAACCCTGGGAAGCTGGTGAACACCCGTGCCTGAGCTATCGGGAGCTGGGGGGGCGGAATCGCTGGGGGGCCAGGCGTACGCAGCCTGTGTGCCTTCCGCCCCGGGCCCGCTGCGGGTGTCTGGCTTGAAGCTCTCCTCCCCGTGTGGCCGGTGACGGGGCAGTGCTGCGGTGCTCTCCGCAAGAAGGCTTTCCAAGGGCTCAGCTGCTGCGAGGGCTGGATTTGGTGCTCAGAAGGGAAGGGCTGCAGCTGCTGCCCGAAACCAGCTTAGCGTGGCCTCCATTGCCGTGTTTTTTCAAAAGCTTCCTCAGAGCAAGGGCACGCTACTCCCTCGTGTCACGACCCACGCGACTGGTGTGATGCTCGCGCCTGTGACTTACGCGGGGCAGACGCCCGAGGCTGGCTGTAGGTAAAGCTGCTGAGGTAGCTCTGCTCTCTTCTGGATCTGCTGTCTCCTAAGCCCTTCTCGCTCCACCACTGGAAGTCTGTCTGCCCCATGGGAAGACTTTCTGATCGGAAAGACAATGGATATTCTTGTTCCAGAGCAGAAACACCAGTGTGGCTTGTGCCACGGGAAAGGCTTGCCCAGGAAGGTGGGCGAAAGATGGGCTGCTGCTGGGGGTAAACCCAGCGGCATGGCCCCGACTGCCCTGAGTGGAACTGGCCATTTGGTGTATCCTGGGCAATGGGAGGTGGCAATGAAAAAATGCACCTTGTGGTGTTGGACTTTTTTCTCCAGGCAGCGCGTTGCCCGTGCTTGGGCGCTGCTTCCTCCCTCTCTTAGCAGAAGAGTTGGGGCTGTGCTGTGTGAGCAGTCACCGGGGTTCCCTGGGGGAAGCCCTCACGGATTCTTTGCTCTAAGACATAAAAGCAGCTCGAGTGATGAGCAAGAACCCAAACTGCGTGTGAAAAGATGGGTTGCCTGGCAGTTTTTGGCTGAAGTCTTCCTGTGGTTGAGGTGGGGTGGCAGTGAGGAGGAGTAGAAGAGCTTGCAGTGAAAACTTTTGGGGGTTCGTCAGGAGTGGAGGCAATAAACTAGTAGCACTTTTCCCCACCACCAGTTCCTTCCCTCGGTGTCAGTTGCCGGACCAGCTCCTCAACGATTTACCAGAACCAAACACGGAGGAGGAGAGGGACCTTGCTGGGAGCTGTGTGCTGTTGGCAGCAGGGCTCCAGCTGCGGGGGCTTTACCTAATGGTTTAGTCTACGGTTGTGCAGAAATAGCACCCAGCTCTTGCTTGGCTCTGAGATCCAGCGGTGGAAAGCGTCTCTAGAAGGGAGGGAGGACAGGGTGACCTGCCTGGAGAGGAACGGGCGCTTTGCTTGTCTGCAGGCACATTGCGAACATTTTTCTTCCTACCCCCGGCTTAGTGTCAACTCTGGGAACCTAATGGCAAATGGGGAGCTCCGCAGTGTTTTTAGTGCCTTTTTAGTAGTTGCTTGCCAAGCTCTTCGCTAAATTAAATTTCCTGTGATGGCTGAGAATTTGTTGTGCTGCAAAAATGCCCAGGAGCTCACCTGTGATGGCTGCCAGGTGGCTGTGGACTTCTCCCTGAGCTGCACAGGAGGGTTTCCTTTTGTAGCTGGCATTGGTGGCCCACGGCAGAGTACTTCATGTTCTCAGGAGCTGGATGCTTCCTTGGTAGGGGCAACAACGAGCAGACAGTGTGGGCAGGAGAGTGGTGTAAAACCCAGCTGCTGCATGAATTCTTTTGGGAGAAAAGGATGGGCTGTAGTGAAAACCTGGATTTAGATTGAATCCACGAGCAGAGAGTTATTGGATGTTACCTGATCTCGAATCCCACCTGGGCAGGATGCTCCGCACCAGCCATCCTGCCCTGGTTTGCTTTTGCTGGTTCGGGATCCTTTTTGCATGTCTCTTGTTCTAGACTGGGGTCAGGGTGCTGGCCTGGCAGCAGGGAGCTGTGTTCATGCGAGCAGAGCGGGGTAAAAGTCAGCTCTTCCTTCTGACCTCCCAAACCCCGAGCCTGAGGGAGGTCTCTCTGCGTTCTCTGAAGACCTTACCCGGTCTCCCTCATTAGCACTCCCTTCTGCTCCCTAAGCATCAACTTCCCTTGCCTTCCCAGCTCCTCAGTGCATTAGCGTAAGCTTACACCTCAGTCAGTTTTACTTCTCATCCCGGGCACCGCCTGAAGTTTCAGCCCTCTGGGAAAGCCGTCCAGGAGCTTTTCCCTGGCAGGCGCCGGTGTGCTGAAGAGGTTAACTCTCCCCTTGCGGCTCTGCCACAGGACACGTCCTCTCTCCAGTGGCACCCCCGCAGCTCTGAGTCACTCTTCTGTGTGCAAGTTCAAATGTCCATGGTCTCCTGGGTTGGCAGGATGCCCAAGTACGAGAAGAGTCACTTTGCCCCTATGAATCAAGTTTTGAGTTAATTATCTGTTTGCCTGGACAGTGTGTGCCCTTGTGCGTTGGCAAGATAATCTTCCTATCTGGGCTGAGGTCAGGAGAGTTCAGAGTTTGGCAGAGCAGTGGGAGGGAGGGAGCGAGCCATGGGTGGCTCCTGCGGGGGACAGGGGCCGTTGCAGGGTAGTCACGGACTGGAGGACTAGCGTTGCCCTGCCTCATGGGGCTGATGTGAAGGTGCGTTTGCAACAGACAGCATCACCTCTCGATGGGTCTGTGCAGGGCATTTTTTGGATGAGAATGCTCTGCTTAGTCCTGCCAGGCCAGTGTGCAAGAATAAAGACGAGAAACAACCCGGGAGTACTTCCCAAGGTGGCAGTGGTTTTCCTGAGGGCTGCTTTCCAGGGTTTGTTACCTTTATCTCTTCTGTGATACAGAAGAAATGGAGAATGGGAGTCATTAGTAGATCAATTAAATTAAAGCTTCAGCAATACACTTACACTGTCCGGATGGAAGGAGTAATTCAAGGAGACAGAATTTAAACTGGGGAAGAGAGTGGAGGTGGCAGAGAAGCCAGAGGCACGCAGGGATGGGGTCTGTGTGGGGACGGATAGTAAATCAGAAGTATTCACAGTTTGCTGTTGTAATGATGTTGTGGGGATGCTTACAGAAGTCCTGCTCTGCAGTTGGTGAGCACTGCAGCAAGTCCAGAGCGTTGCATCTCCTTGGAGAAAGACACAGATTTGGAGGGGTGTCCGGAAGAGTGGTGTCTTCCCCAGCTAACACCCTGTGGGCTGCGTGATGGGTGAGGGCCTGCTAAAGGCCGGCTGCGAGGTCCCGCTGAGGTGTTAGTAGGAGCCAGCCCGGAACGTGGGGCTGCTCCAGTGGTGCTGGCTGAGGGTGAGCAGAAGTTACTTCTGACGGATCAGCGTGGATGCAATGGGAAGGGAGAAGCTCGGCAGGACAGTGAGATACCTCGGGACGAGAAAGGATCTCGCAGAGTGTGATGGAAGGTCTCAAAAATGCTGGGAGCTGCTGGGCTGCCTTGTGCTCCTAGGGCTAAATGAATAGTGGAAAAGCATGTTCTGAATGGCCTTTAATGCTCTTCTTTTCTTCTGTGAGTGTGTGACTGCTGGTGTTCATTTATTTTTCTTTCCTTCCAGTGTCTCTGACCGTCATGGGGGATGCTGGCATGGAACCGACAATCGCCCCTCCTGAGAGCAGCGTGCAGCAAGACTCTTTCTTCAGCATGACTGACATGTTTCTCATCTCGCTCATCACCGGGCTTTTTACTTACTGGTTCTTCTTCCGCATGAAAAAGGAGGAAATCCCTGAGCTCCCCAAAATCCAAACAGTGTAAGTAACAACTCAGGCAGCATGGGATGACAGTGGCTTTCAGTCTCGCTTATGGTTCTCTGACCACAAAGTCACTCTTGCTTTCCCGTTCCTATTCAGGTTTCCTAGAGCACTTGTACCAGCTAGGTCCTCCCTGGGGGCTGGGATCGCAGGCTGCTGGAAGCAGGAGGGCTGGTTTCCGTGTCTGAGGGTGTTTATTAGATGGGTTTTCCAGCACCAGCCTTTCACTCTGAGTATATGCATGTTGCTGTATTTCCCTTCAAGCTCTGACTTCACAGAGTTGCCACCAAGACTTGCATCCTGCTGTAAGGAGCTGGTGGAGAGGGCAGGAGGGCAGGACCTCCTGTTAGTAGTTCTCTTGCATTGCCACCCAAGAAATTGCTTTGACCCCTGCCAGGAACAGGAGATTTTTCCCAAGTGATGGCATGGGACTCCTCCTGTCAGAAGGGTGGGAGGATTGTTTGCTGCTGGTGGGTCTTGAAGGCTCCAGGAAGAGGCTTAGCTGGATTCTGTGAGGTCCCAAGATGTGGGGTCTTGGTCTCGAAGTGCATTTCTGTCCCCTCACCTTTCTTTTGAGCTGTGTATTTGCTTCACAATGCAGAAATCCTGTGGAAGAGCCAGGCTGCAGTTCTCTTACCCTGTGCTGTGGCTCAGATCAGTAATTTGTCTTGCCAAGCAAGGCAAGAAAAGGCTTTAAAAGCCCCTGGCTGTACTTCAAAATGCCTAGGGATTGCTTTGACTATTCTCTGCATTTTCTGATAAGTCATAGTTAGATAAATCTGGAGAAAGATGAATTTGCTCTTAAGCAGGTTTCCTATCTAGGAAATCTTATCTACTCTTAGCTGTGAAGAGAAGAAATAGGGCCTTGCGAGCTGGGAGATGGTTCCTGGGCATGAGCTGCTTGGCAGCTCTTGAGAAACGTGCTTGGCTTTGATGCCTGGTCTCTGCAGGAGGGGAGAGGGAGAGGTCCTTGTTCCCACCCTGTCTTCTGCAAAGGGCTTAGGACCAGCAGCGAGCTGCGTTGGTGGAGGTCTGGGTGTGTTTAGTTTCCTGTCTGTCACATACGAAACTTAACATCAGTTTTCTGCTGGGCTTTTTAGCCCATTCCTCCTGTTTCCTCCTGGAGCAGTGGGCCTTGCATTGATAGGAGCAGTAAATACAGGTTTGAAACCCTCTGCAGCGAGACCTGGGGAGCTGGCGTTGTGCAATACCTTTCCCTCCAGTCTCCTGGGATCTGTTCTCTGTGCGGATGCACTTTGTCCCAGGCAGAAAGCCAACTCTGTGCTTTTGCAGTATTAGGACTTTGCAGAAGTTAACCTCATGGCTAAGGTGAATCCTTTGTGTTTGTAAGGCTGGGTACAAGTTCACTGCAGCTCCCTGATGACCTGAGCAATTGCTGGTGTGGCCATGCAGCCTAGAGGGGTAAGGAGAAGGATTGTGATGGCTGGATGCTCACAGTAGTTTCAAGGCTTTACACACACGCTTGCACCAGTAAGTTGTCCTGCATGAAGCATGTTTTCCTCCATCAGGCACTTAGCAGGTGCTGCTCTGGTAAGAAATACTTCTCAGTCCTTCATTTCAAAGTGTTCACTCAAGCCAGAGTACGAGTTGCAGCCTGGTGTGGAAAGAAGCAGGGGCAGGAACTGACAGTAGACTGGTCAGGTGAGGACGTTTGGTGATAAGCCAAGGCATTTCAGCATGGAGCAGATGCTTCTGTTACCCTGTGTGTAAAAGTAAGCTAAGTCAAACACAGCAAGTAGTTGTGGGCCTTTTATCTCTTCTGCACTTCTGTATCTACCTTAGTGGGTTGTGCCACTTTCAGGGCTCATCATTCAGTGTGTTGCAATTCAGGCTGTAATTGCAAACGATCAGGTTTGACCTCATTTCCACTTTGGTCAGACCATAATTCCTCTGGCTGCTGGGCAGTGCCTTCTGTTTGAAGGCACGCACGGGATGCTAGATCCCTTGTGAAATTCCTGGGTGATGGGAAGAGTAGCATGCAACTCGGAATAAACTGTAAGGCAGGCTGTACACGCTGGTGTTGCAGGAGGATGGAGGGTATGTTTCCTGGCTGAAAGTGGTTTTAAAGGAAGAAATGACCCTGGCTGCAGTACCATGTGGCAGAGTTCTTGAGTGCAGACAGGTGTGTGCGAGGCTGATAGCAGCCTGGCTATCTGTGCGTTCTCAGCCTTATCTTGGGAATTTTTGTTGAATCGCTGAAATACTTTCCCTCTCATGCCTGCAAGAGAGAGCTGCTTGTATCTGCACGTGTGGATATCCTCTGGAGACCGTAATGAGCACAGCTGCGTTGCGATTAGAGCTAAGGTGGCTGGAGAAATGGCACTATCAGTTTGAAGTTAGATCCCGACCTAGAGCTTATGGACTCGAAGAGCTCCCATGCTCATGGTCCGTGTGACTATCCCACCCCCCCCATCACATGCAGCTCTTCCAGAGGCTGTCGTGACCTTGCAGAGGAGTTGCATTGTGGAGGAGCTTGCCAACCACCCCAGGTGTTTCTTACTGCCTCATCTTGCTGCGGGACCTCGAGCCATGGGCATTTCTCTGGGACTGGCTGGTGAGTTTGCCCACATTTCCTGTGCTGCCTTGTCTGTCTGTGTGCAGCTGCTGTTTGCAAGATGCTGTGGAAGAACAGCACCTTCTGTCACCGACAACCAAGTGGGAAGGCGAGGTTGCTCCAGACCTTGTCTGACATGATCCTGTTTTGGAAAAGTGACAGCCAGGCAGGTGAACAGTGAGGAAAAAGGCCTTGAAATAGGTTTCCTGTACAGGAAAAACTGACCGTGCCGTTGCCTGCTGCAGCCCTGATGTGGTGGTCATAGTAAGATGAGGGCAGTGTGGACCCATAAGCCAAGGCTGTGGCTGATGGCACGTCTATCCTCTGGGACGGAGACAGCAACTTCCTGCAGCTTTCGCAATGTTATTTTATGGGATACGTGGAACTGGGAGGGAAATGAGTGGGGGAAATAAGCTTGTTTAGCCTTGGATTTCCTTCCTTCTGTCATCCTAGAGTCTGGGGTGGAGTTTCCTTGCTGTTGAAGAAGCACATCAGCAAGACAGAAGATCACGCTGTCAGCCATTGCCCTGGGCTGGCTGCATAGCAAGCGTGGGGGAGGCAGGGGCAGGCCTGTCTGCAGGGCAGGGAAGCTGGCCTGGACCCATGGAGGCAGAGAGCCCTTGGCAGGGGCTGTCTTGGGCTGAAGTGGAGAACCTTGACCTTGAGGTGTTGCTTTTCTTCAGCGCTTTCCCTGCAGTTGTGCCTTGACTTGCCAAACTGTCCTGAAGTGCAGCGCTGGGTGATGGTTTCTGTCGTGTCCCTTTAGCCCCCAGCTCCAGCCTGGAAAGATTGGAGGACAAAAGGCCTGAAACGCAATTCAGATTCATCATGATGGGTACTGCTTTAATGGGTTTGCTTGCAAAATGTGAGAGTGCAAGCAGAGTCTCCGATCTGAACGCAGGCTCTGACACCTTGGTGACCTCCTGGGGCTTTTGGGAGCTGCCGCTGAGCAGCACGCCTCGATCAAGCCAGGTCAGTTCAATTTAACCTCCAAAGAAAACGGCACTGCTGCTGCTGCTGCTGGTGGAAGAAGAGATGCACAAAGTACCCTGTTCAGGATGGCATCTGGGTTGGGTTCACATTCTGTGGCCCTGCCAGCCCACGTGTGCTGGGAACAGTCATGTTCTCACCCCAGGGGTGTCTCTGGCTTTAGCTACAGCTCAGGCGCTTGCTGGGCCCTTACCCTTACGTTGGAGCAGAGCTGTTCTCCTGCCCGAAGCCCCCAGAGAAGAGACAGAGTTCAGCGTATGTGGAGGCTTCCTGCATGCAAGACGTCACTTACCTGTGCTGTGTAATACACGTGGGGCAGCCTGGGATGCTGTCATCTGAACATTTCTTGCATTTTGACCGTTTTCAGACTTAATTGAAACCACCGGAGTGTTCCCGGCCACCTGCTCTGCAGATGTCAATGGGGAGAACGGCTCTCGATCTCCATGCAGCCATGGCGAGAGCGACTGCGCTTCCTCTTGGTGACAGTACTGGGGAATGCACGCATTATTGTTGTTTTTTTCTTCAGCCAGGCCACCTCTGTGTTTCTCAGTCACAGATTTCTTCCCTCGCTCATGTCCCTGCTCTGGAGTTGCACGGATTGTTACCCTGGGGAGACACGGGCGAGACACTGCTTGGTACGCTTGGTGTCAACCCTCCCTTCTCCTCCCCCTGCTTGTCTCTAACATTGTTTGGGGCAGAAATTGGCTTATCTCTATTCTGCAGCTATAGAGAAACTTATTCCCTGGTGCTTGTAGGGTTTCCTGTCACAGGAATTGTTCCAACTTCTTAGCCTGATTAGCTCTCTGCTGCCTGTGTGTGTGTGTTAGAGAGGGAGACCATCTCTAATTTAATTTAATAGGATCCTGAAGAGAACAAACTCCTTTGAGCTGCCTCCGTAATGGCACTGCCATAGTTACCCGCGACATTGCTCACGCAGTGTCTGGAATCGTTTCATTCAGCTACAGCATTGGCTTTTTTTTAAGAATATATATATAAAAGCAGCTGTGATATAAACAGTTTCCAAGGTAACAAGGCTGGGGGAGGGTTTTGTGTCCTGCCCCCCCCATTCCGCACGGATGGGAGAAGGACATGTGCTGCGGAGAATCCTGGGAGGTTTCATTCTCGACTCCTAATTCCTTTCTGCCACTGCTGCCAGATGTTGCAGCGTCTCAGGACTGCGCGGATCGACTCGGTAACTTCCAAAGCTTCGCGACCAGGAGCTGAGTGCGCTGGACCACTCCTGCTATGACCCGTGCCGGGACCTTTTGTGCTGGCTCTCTTCTCCTTAACAAAAGGCTGACGCTTGGCTTTAATGCCCAGAAGGAGCAGAATGGAAAGGCCTGTGTCCGTGTGTCTCCAGAGCTAAGTTAGATCCTTCCCCCAACACCTCCCCTTGCAGACAGATACGGCTGCCCTGGGACTCTTTGTTTGCCTTTTCCCTGCGCTGACCATGGGATGTGTGTACTCGGCGCCAGGAGAAGAGGTGGCCGTGGCCAGGTGAGTTAATCTGCCCGATTGGCAAAGGGGATGGCTTGACTCGGAGGGTCGCTCCTGCTGCCCCAGAGCTCAGCAGAGCTGCATGCCTCTCCCGCTGAGGGCAGGAGGAGGATGCAGGCAGAGGCTCTGCTCGGAGGCAGGCCGCTGCGAGGGGCTCTCCAGTGTTGGTGCCTGGGCGAGAGCAGTTTCTGTGCAGCGTCCGGACTGTTCTGACTCTGGACGTGCATGTGCTTTCAGCAGGCAAGACAGGTGTGGGAGCTTTTGAAGGAAAGGTTTTCAGCTGAAACAGAGACTTTGATAACTTTGATAACTGAGCTGCTGGTAATTTCTTCCCCTCCTCCTTTTTTTCCTCCTGAAATCAAAGTGAAAGAGCCCTGGGAGCTGTTTGTGCTGTGGGCTCTCACCAAGGGTGGGCAATCTGTACATGCTGAAGTCCCGCTTCGACAATGGAGTTAATGCCCTTTCCTCCACCCGTCACTTTTTCTAACGCTATTACAAACACTACACTGAGCTATCTTAAACTGTAAGAGTGGTCGCTGCTGAAAATGTGCTTTCTCTTCTAAATTTTCCTGGCTGAGTAATGAAAATAGTGTAATTTCTGTCTTCGGTATCTGTGCATTTTACAGCTCAGATTTTCAAGTCGCTCTGATGAAGCAGTTTCAGAGAGTTGTGTAGCTTTTTTTCAGAAGCCAGACTCGTTATTTCTTCTGTGTCTGAGCCACAGACTGTTCTCCACCACAGCTCTTCAATGCGCGTTTGCCTCCTTTGAAAACGGACTAGCTCCATGCGTGCCCTTTTCTCTTTCAAAGGGAGCTTACTGAAAGGATCCAAAACTTGTTTTTTCTTCCTTTAAAAGCATTCTGTTTAGCAGTTGACCCAACAGCTATTTTAATTGGATCTAATTTCCAGAGGGCAGTAAACCAAAGAGACTCACCCATGAGCCGACGGCTAAGTGGGAGCCGAGGCTTGTGAGCGGGCTGTGGGGCACGTGGGGGGCAGCTCTCCAGAGCCTGTGTCTCAGCGGTAGCGGGGTTGGAGCTGCTCTCTGGAAGATGCTTGCAATGCCCCTGTTCCCAGCAGGGTGCAAATGACAACACAGGGAGGCTGTTAACCGTGGAGATGGCAAATGGGGGGCACAAAGCAGCGCTCTCCTGGGAGCACGGCCTCCGTGGGTAGCTTTTTTGGGTAGCGGTCACTCGTCTTTCATGCATGCTGTGTGGGGGATATAACTGCTCGGGGCTGTCAGGCCTGGTCATGGAGCTCCTTGTCAGGTTTGGGTAGAAAGGGGTGCTTGGAGGCACGTTGGATTGGACGTCCCCCGCCCTGCCGCTCTGCGTGCGCTCTGCAAATGTCTCGGCACATCCGCACAGATCCCTCCCTCTGGGCTGCAGGGTTTAGGAAACTGTTAGTGAGCTCTGCACATTCTCACATGGGCCGGAGCCAAAATCAGTTGTTTTTTGCCTGGAGGCTTCTCTCTTCCCACAGGAGACCCAGCCTCGCATTCTTCCATTGTGAAAGAGAAATGGGAACGGGTCCCACGTTCCTCTCTTCCCTGCTACCGAAGCTCCAGCAGGGAAGACAGCAAGTGAGCTCCTCGCATTTGTCCTCCTGCCTTGAAGAGACCCCGGTGTCTGATCTGGCGATAGCTAGAGCCACGTGTGTTTGTGGGGCTTCCCAGAGGGCCCTGCTTGCCACCAGGGCTGGGTTGCTTTCACGCTGTGGCACTAAAAGCCCATGAGTGTGCTTAGGATAGTTAAGCTCTCTTGGCTTCCTACCTAATAGCGTAGCCATAGTGGTGTGAACCTCTGCCTAGATGTGGTTTATCCACTGATGTGGTTTATCCCTCTTTCAAGCTAGAGAAAGCCACCTCCGTGCAATAAAGCAAGTACCCTCTGCGCTGGAGACAGGAGCCCTGGTGTGGGAACGAGCGCTGTGGGACCTCAAAGGGCAGCAGCCGCCTTGCCAGAGGCTCTGATCCGCCACAGAGCCTCTGCGTGTCTGCGTGCTCCGTGGGGCTCTCAGCTCTGGGACTCATGTCTGGCACGCTCTGGGACAGTCTGTTTTGAGGTCAGAACAGCTGGTTTTTAGCCTTGTCTGACTTCAGGCTTGGAGAACCCGCCCCTGGGGGGCATGGCTCAGAACCGAAGCCTGCCTGCTGTGAAGGAGAGGAGGCAGGGAATTCTCTCTTCCCTTCTCTCGCACCGTGGCTTAGCCCCTGAGCTTAATCTGAAGGCGTACTCCTGCATCCTAGCTCTGTGAGATCTTCATAACCTGCTCAGCAGTTATGGAGCAGTTTTCAGAGTGAAAGTTTCCTGCTGCCCAGGTCTTAGTTCCTGGGCTTTGCCTGCAGGAAGCTTTACTGACAGAGGTAAGGCTGGCAGCCGGCTTTTCCCCTGCTCCGTGGCTGTGTGCGGGGAGGCCACCCTGCAGCTGAGCGATGGACATCCCTGGGACAGGCTAAATATGAGTGTTTTATGGGGAATCTCACCGCTTTGGTAGCCTTCCTGAGGTCTGATGTGGCTTGGGGGCCGCTTTTTCCCCTGACCTTGAAGAACGAACGTACTCATCTGAAAGGAGGTTCCTCCTGTCTTTCAGAACATCTCCAGCAAGAGATAGCAGCTTCATTGAGAAGATGAAGAAGACGGTAAGCTGCTCGCTCTGGATGCGTGGTGTGCTGGGAAGGTGACGGAGCTCGTGTCGTTCCCCGTTCCCTGTTTTCTCTGGAGACTGTCTAGCTGTCAGCAGGGGGGACCTGTTTGGATCCAGAGGCATGTCTGCTGCGAAGAGCATCCAGAGACAGGCTGAATGGGGAGGCAGGAATAGCTCACAGCAGTCTGTGCCTGAAAGTTGCTCTTAGAGAAAATTAAAGTGACAATTTGACGCGGGGTGGGGGGGGAGGAAGTAATATGAGATCAAAGTCAGGAGGGAAATAGCAGAGACTTTAAAGCCGTTGGCTGCCAGTTATTTATCTGTGTGGTTGGTTCCCAAACCTGGCTCACTCTGGAATGGGAATTGTACACAGAACTGGCAGCTTTTGACTCTGCTGGACTGCATGCAAGAGGAAGCAGAGGAAAAAGCAAGGGCTGGATATATTTTCCGTTTTACTTCAAAGTAGCTGGCTTGCCGCAGAGCAGGAGCTCCTGTGTTCAGCCACTTTCCCAAAGCTTTGGCAAGTCTGCTTTCTCATCCAGGGAGTTCCCTATTTCCAGGAGTCACTGTGCAACCTTGAGGCTGAGAATAAACCTTGAGGCTTTATTCTTTGCTTTGGTTTTAGTCTGACCTGAGTCACCTCTCTGAGATTGTCAAGAGTCACATTCCTATTAACAGCTTAGTCGTGAGTTTTCTGCTGCAGACCCGGCGTGGAGTCCTGTACAGATGCAGGCTCCTAGCTGCCTTTAAAGTTGCAGTCCAGGGCTCCTGATCCCAGGCGTTTCCTTTGACAAGATGCACTTCCTCCGTATGTTTGCCAAATGAGTAATCACCATTTAATGGGGATTTCTTCTTCTCTCCAGGGACGAAACATAGTGGTTTTCTATGGTTCCCAGACGGGTACAGCAGAGGAGTTTGCCAATCGCCTCTCCAAAGATGCTCACCGCTATGGCCTCCGTGGCATGGCAGCGGATCCAGAGGAGTATGACTTGGTAATTTAGTCGTGAACACAACCTCAGGATAGGTAACATCCTTTTAGCGTCCCCTAAAAAGCAGAAAGAGCATGGCCAAGGGACTGCTGACCTTCTAGTAGCGGCACTTAGAGGAGCAAAGGAAATTGGATCAGCCTGAGAGATACCAAGGTGGGCTTGGTCCTTGTCAGTCTACGGATTTGGGGTGAACTCTGCAACATGACTGAAAAAGGAAGGTAGCCTGGAGTGTTTGGGAGTCAGAAGTCATCTGCTGGCAGCACGGAACTTGTTCTGTTTGTTCTGTGTTCGTTCTGTAGTTAGCATTGGTCCCATACTGCTGCAGTCTTGCCCAGAGTCATTGATGTTATGTTATTCTCCAGATGGAACAATAATCCTGGTCCCTTAAAGCCTGGATGGAAAATCCCATTGCTTTTCTGGTGGGGTAGAGGTATTGACTTGCAGTCCAGTGAGGGTGTGGTTAGCTCTATTTCCCTTGCCATTTCAGGTGGGTTTGGCCTTTCCTCAGCCCCTTTTGTAATTAGTAGTTTGACATTACAGGGCGCTGTTCTGTGCGCCAGGGGTGTAGCTGTGTTGTAGGAATAGGTTTGCCCAATAACCACATTGTGGGATCCTTGAGGGTTTATTCTTTGCTTTGGTTGTAGTCGGACCTGAGTCACCTCTCTGAGATTGACAAGTCCTTGGCTGTGTTCTGCATGGCCACATACGGTGAGGGTGATCCTACGGACAATGCCCAAGACTTCTACGACTGGCTACAGGAGACTGACGCTGACTTGTCAGGGCTCCGGTTTGCAGTAAGTGGCTTAATTCCAGTTTATGCTGCATTTGGGCAGGAAAGTCAAAAGCCCTCCACTGTGCTTGCACGTGGCTTGGGTAAAGGCACAACATGATGTCTGTGCCTTGTATGCCTGTTCTGGATGCAGTCCCTATTGTCTTCCTCTCCAAGCTGCATGGATATTTGCAAACATATATCTGGGGGCTTTAAATGCAGCTGTCGGAGCGCTCTCTCCACTCCCTAAATCATGAGGGTTCGCTGGTGATTTCTTGCCACAAACAGCCCAGCAGGCATTGAATATAAGGTCTGTAAATGAGTTACAGGCTGCTGCTGCTGTTCAAAAGCTAATTGAGCAGTCCTTGGCCAGATCTTCTCCCGCAAATTAAATCACTTGGAGGAGTGTGTGGCTCTTTTCCTGTGCTGAGCTGAATAATTGGCTGAGATACAGCCACCTCACCTAAACCCCAGCCAAATTCCTTAGGCAGCATCACAATTGCAAATAAGAGGAAAATCCACTGCTGGAGATGTTAAGTTGCTCTGTATAAAGCAGTTAGTAAACATTTGCTGAGCGGTTTGTGGGAGGGGAGGGACAGCAAACGGTCTGCAGGCAGTTCAGGCTCTTACTGGTCTCTAGGAGAGCTGGCATGGGCAGCTCTTGTCTGCACATCCCCTTGATGTGCCTGAGGCCTGGCTCAGGGACACAGAGGTGCCCAGTGACCAGACACTCTCCTGGGTCTTCTGTGCAAAGCCAGTGGTAGGTTGTAACTCAGAATGTCCACAAATAGCCAACAGGGAGCTGGGAGAGTTATTGCTGTCTGTCTTCCGTGCTCATACTTCAACATCCTTTGGGTGCTCCTGGACAGAGGATGCTGGCGGGATGAGAAAAATCTAGTCCCTGCTTCTCTATGCTTATCAACATTCTCTTCCAGGTCTTTGGGCTGGGGAACAAGACTTATGAGCACTTCAATGCCATGGGAAAGTATGTGGACAAGAGACTGGAGGAGCTTGGAGCTCAGCGCATCTTTGAACTTGGACTGGGAGATGACGATGGCAAGTGAGTAAATTGGTTTGAAGGGCTGGTCTGAGCTGGCTGAAGCATCGTGGAAGGGACCTTGGTGGGTCCTTCCCTGGGACTGGTTGTGGTAGTTGACATGCCCCTGAGTGCGTGTCTAGTCTCTCTCCCACAGAGATCAATCAGATGCCGAATCAGATACCCTGAGCATCCTAGGTAATCCTGTACCTGGTGAAATCCCACGTCAGCCTTAAATGACTATAGCTGCACGCTTCGTGAGGCTTCACAGCCTCTTCTGCCTTTGCCCTTCTGCAGCTCCACTGATATCCCAGCCTGCATGGATAAGCTCACCCATCCCTGCAGAGGAGACAAGCTCCGTCTCTTTGTGAGCTGTTTTATGGTAGAATGCAGCCGTTTTCCATCTCGGAGGTCCAAAAATCATTCTGTGCTCACCTGAGCACCCTGCTGGCAGAAGCTTAACCTTGGGAATTACATCAATGTGTGGCTTTGCCTCCAAGGACTGCAAGATCTAATTAGAGGGATATGCCCCGTGCGGGAGACTCTGAATCTAGGAAAATAAACCTTTCCAGGTTGGAATCTGCCTTGTAGGAAGGTGACCTAATGCCAGGAATGGGCAGAGGGGAGCTGAGTTGGGCAAAGACCAAGCTGAATAACAAAGCCTTCCTTGGCAGACCTGCTGAAGGGAGGGGTGGCTGGTGTAGCAGGAATTCCCTCCCATCCACTTAGTGCTCTGAAGATTCTTTTCTGGTAATCTGTGGGCATGTGGAGGTACCAAAACTGCCTGGGTTCAAGGCTAAATGTCTTTTCCCATGGTGAAGGAGGAAGTCCATAGGGATCTCAGATGGCCCCTCTGGGAATGCCCCACTGCTTCCTCTTGGGCAGGATTATTGAATCTCTCTTTTGCTCTGACTAGCCTGGAAGAGGACTTCATCACCTGGAGAGAGCAGTTCTGGCCAGCGGTGTGTGAGCACTTTGGGGTAGAGGCCACAGGAGAAGAGTCCAGGTGGGTATGGGAGTAGCAGCTTCTGGGTGCCAGAGGGATTGGCCACCTTTGAGTGGTGGCTGTGCCATCGGGCCTGAGCCACTGTCCCCTTTCGTGTGTGCTGCTGTCTCTTCCAGATTTGAGGGCACACATGGAGTAGATAGTGAGTGGGGCAGTTTGGACTGAGCCTATCCTGGTGCGAGTTTGAATCCAGCTCTGGATTTCTGTTCTGAGTGGTTGATGTGCTAGGTTTGGTTCCTTCGTGGATGGCTCTGTTGGGTTTGTTAGAATCGCGGTGAAGCAGGTGTTTCTTCTTGTTTGGGCTTTGTGCATCATCTCCCTGCTCCCTAATGTCTCAAGAGGGGTGAAGGGGTGGAAGCGGCATTTTTTTGAACTGCGGCAAATCCAGCAAAGCAGGTGATGGTTCCAGCTGTACCTTCTCATTTCCAGTTTGACATTCTTCCACTTTTCTCTCCCCCTTCTTCCTCCAGCATCCGCCAGTATGAACTTGTGGTGCACACAGATGTTAACATGAACAAAGTCTACACCGGTGAGATGGGCCGTCTCAAGAGCTACGAGAACCAGAAGCCGTAAGTGCCAAGCTGCCCTAGGCAGGGCGTATGTGGGTCAGGCTTCAGCTGATGGTGTCCTTGGTGTTTCCAACAACACGTGCTACGTGGGCAGTGTCGTTTCGGCATCACAGCCATGTGGCAGATGTCTGCCTAAGAGAAATGGGCTCAGATCTCCACTGGCACTCTCATGGGTTCTCCAGTTAGTGAGTCATTAGTGTTTGGGAAGTTGGCTGTGTTCACATGCACTGTTTGGCTGGTAACTTTGCAGCATTTGGCTTGAGGTCAGTCAGAGGCTATCCTCCCTGGGAGCAGTTAATGCATGAGGGTTGCTTGTACTAGTGCTGTGGGGAGGTTGTGTAAATGCATTACAACCTGAAATATTGCTTTGAGATGTGACACTCCCTCTAATCCACTGTTGCATCACTTGTTCTTAATGGGGTAGGAGCTGTTGACTGCTGGGTTGTGCTTAGAAGGAAAATGATCTGCCAGTGTAGGTGGCAGCAGGATCATAGTTTGTTTTGTGCTGTGGTGTGTATTGAAACATGAGCCAGGATGGCCCTGTGCTCAAATGGTGGGAACCCGCTCTGGAGGAAGAATGAACGTTCCTGGATAAAAGCAGTACTGTGAGCCTGCAGGAGAGTAACCAGAGGGTCTTTGTCTTTCCTTCCAGACCATTTGATGCCAAGAACCCCTTCCTGGCTATGGTTACAGAGAACCGTAAGCTGAATGAGGGTGGAGAGCGACACCTTATGCACCTGGAGCTGGATATCTCCAACTCCAAAATCAGGTAGTTTCCCATGGGAGACTGGTCCCCTCTTTTGGCTGGAGCCAAAACTTAATGCTGCCCCCCTGGGCTTCTGGACCACTTATCATGTACTACACATCAGGATTTTCTCCTATTTTTTGGGCTGTGCATGGCCATGCTAGCTGGCTACCCTGAGCCTGTCCATAGCTGGCCACACATCCATCCCACCGGAGCAGTCCCAGCTGCAAGAATTCTCTAGGAGTCATTCAAAGAGCAAGGGGGCAGATAAACTGTGAGAGAGGTGGGAATCGGGGATGGCTCACGCCTGCGTTTACTTGGTTTAGGTGTACAGGCACAGGGAGAATAGAGCTTTGTTCTTCAACACTCTTGCTGACTTAAATTCCTCTGTGTGCTTGTGAGAAAGCCATGAATTCAGGTGGCTTAACATAAGAAAATACTGCAGAATCTTTGAGCAGCTTTGCCCCTTGCCTGGCAGGGAGCTGGCCTGTCCTTGCTGGAAGTCTGGCCTCGTTAAAGTCTCTGGTAAAATGGCTGTTATCTTGGAGCTCCCCTGTTTTTTTGGATGTTTGTTTGTTTCTAAAAAAAAAAAAAAAAAAAGGTTCTTAAGACCATTATTCCACGTTATGTATTACCATTGTGCTTACTGCTGTGACTGCCAGCTCTTTGGGGTCCCTGACGCTGCAGGTGCTGTGTAGCAGCTCAGATCTCAGTGTTGTCCTACTGACCATTGCTCCAGCCTGCTTGTCATCCAGCTGAGCAGCTCGGGCTTGGTGTGGGCAAGAAGTGGTGCCAATGTTTCATCTCTTCTCCTCTTGTTCTCGTACCAGGTATGAGTCTGGGGACCATGTGGCTGTATACCCAGCCAATGACTCATCTCTGGTGAATCAGTTTGGTGAGATTCTGGGCACGGATCTGGATACAGTCATGTCCCTAAACAATTTGGACGGTGAGTATGGATCAACCCCGAGCATCAGTAGCTCTCCTTCTGCTGTGGCCTCTGTCCTTTCCACCAGAGCAGGAATCAGATCACCTTCAGGTCCTGTAAGGCACCTCCAGGCAAACAGACGCATCCCATGGCCACTCCGAATGCAGTTCCATTTTGCAGCAGCGGCACAGAGCCTGCTTGCTGCAAGCCAGCTGAAGTGGGTCAGTTGTGAAATGTACTTGGTGTGCCCATTCAACAACAAATTATGTAACAGTGTGCTCCTAATTACAGAGCACCAGCCCACCGGAGCATCCCTCTGCCGCAGCAGCCCCGAAGCTCAATAGGAGCTTTCGAGTCTGAAACGCTGTTATTCAGTCCCTGGAGGATACACAGGCTTGGGGACCGAACTGCCAGGAGAGAGCACTTTTCAGTGCTGATACAAAGAGCTTTTCTTGGGCAATGTTCCCAGCAGAGCTGGCCTCTGGCAAGAGGGAGATTACAGCTGCTGCCCATCTTACTCCTGAAACAGCAAAGCCTGCCCTGAGGCGTCAGAGCTGCTGGCCCAGAAGCCCAGGAGCTGGCTCCTGGTTTCCAGAGAGCACCTGGCATTAATGCGCTGCTGGAGCCTGCAGACCCCTCTGCGGTGTCCTGGACTGTCTGGCCTCATGCAATCATTCCTGTCCCTTGTGGTGCTCTTAGTTTGCTAAACTGGATGGCTCCGGCCTTGACTGCTGGTGCTTAACCTTCCCAAGGGGGCTGTGAGCACAAATGTCCGTGGCTGAAGGAGGCGAGGGATGCTTTTGAGGCCAGGTCTGAAGGAGGCATTGCGTGTGAGGCCAAATTAGCCATGCAAAACAGCCCTCCTGCTTGGCCTGGGAGTTTGCTAGGTGTCTCTGTGCCCAGAGCTCTCCCTGGAAAACCTACTCCCACCTCTGCCTGGACTCCAGGGTCCAAGCACTGCTGTCCTGTAGGCTGAGGGCATGCCGCGCCTTCCACACGGCCTTCCCAGTGTGTCTGTGCAGTGCGACTTTCCCTGGGAAATGCCCCTGGGGGCATCATAGTACTTGGAGGCAGTGGTCCTAGAGCAATACGTGTCAGTGGAAGGAGTGCGTGTTGCAAACAGCTTTGCTCTTAACACCTGAGTTGTTGGATCAGCTGCACTGTTGGTCCTGCTCTGAATGTCTGTTGCTACCTCTGGAACAGGGGATGGTGAACCAAGCCCTTGCCCTCTGCAGGTGCATGGGTATCCCGGGGCAGAGAGCCCCGCTGGGGCAACACCTGTGAAATGCAGAATGGGCTGGTGGGAGACATGGGTGCCTGGAGAGGGAGCTGCTGTCTGCTGGAGCTGCTTCACTGTGGGAGAAGGGCTTTGGCCGACAAGCTGGTTCAGCCCTAGGGCTGCTGCTCTCCTCCCCTGCTGTGTCTCTGACTCCTGTACTGCACAGAGTTGCTGGCATGAAATCTCTAACTTCACAGCAAGCAGTTGCTGACTTTTTTTTTTTTTCATCTTTTCTCCTCCAGAGGAATCCAATAAGAAACATCCCTTCCCTTGCCCCACATCCTACCGTACAGCCCTGATGTACTACCTGGATATCACCAACCCGCCCCGCACCAATGTGCTCTATGAGCTGGCCCAGTACGCCACAGATGCCGGCGAGCAGGAGCGCCTCCGAAAAATGGCATCGTCTACTGCCGAGGGGAAGGTGGGAGCCGCAGCCTTCCTGGCAAAGCGGCTGGGTTGAACTGGGTCTGGGCTTGGGGGATCCCCAAAAGGGATGCAGGACTGCGGGGCACCACGTGCAGAGAGCTGTGGGAGTGTTTGGTGGCTGCGTAGGGAAGTCATCATGCATGTGCCCTCCTTGCCCACAGGCTCTCTACCTCAGCTGGGTGGTAGAGGCCCGGAGGAACATCCTGGCCATCCTGCAGGACATGCCCTCGCTGCGCCCCCCCATCGACCACTTGTGTGAGCTCCTGCCCCGTCTGCAGGCCCGCTACTATTCCATCGCCTCCTCCTCCAAGGTGAGCGTGCTTCCGGCAGGGACGAAGGCTGCTGAGAAAGCACTTCAGCTTCAGCTCCACAGTGCCAGTCCCCCTGCTCAAGTGGGGACAGGACATGGGGAATTTGCTCTGGCAGCCCTTTTTGTGAGGGGGGCAGCCTTACTCATCTCCATGCGTGAGAAGTGGGGTTATCCCGACTTCTGTAGAGTCTGCAGAGGGAAACTTTGTGTCCCACATTGCAGCCTGCTTTGGGGACTGCCCAGGACCTCCGCTGGGGCTCCCTCTCTGCCTTGCACTGATGTCCCCTCCCTGCAGGTTCACCCCAACGCCATCCACATCTGTGCTGTGACAGTGGAGTATGAGACCAAGACGGGACGGCTGAACAAAGGGGTGGCCACCAACTGGCTCAAAAGCAAGGTGCCCAATGAGAATGGGAGAAACTCTCTGGTGCCCATGTACGTCAGGAAGTCGCAGTTTCGCCTGCCCTTCAAGCCCAGCACGCCTGTCATCATGATCGGACCGGGGACTGGCATAGCCCCCTTCATCGGCTTCATACAGGAGCGGGCCTGGCTGAAGCAGCAAGGTGAGTGCCCGGGAACTTCCCTGGACAGTGGAGCTGCTGCAGGACGCTGCTCTGCGCGGCTGGTCAGTGCCTCCGTCATGTGCAGCCTGTGCTGCTCGTGTCACTAGTGGGGCAGGGAGATGGGTCTAGCAAAGCAGAGGCCATGGAGTTCGGTGAAGAGCAGCTGAGTGCTTTATCCCAGCACAAGGATGCTTTGTCCTCTTCTGCTGGCCACAGAGGACATTTGAGGAGCAGACAGACCTAAGCCAGTTCTCTGACCTCTGCCACCACCTCTCCAAATAACCACGGTCAAGTCACTTATTTCTAAAGCATGAAGCTGTTTCTGGGAATCAGCCTTGAGCTTCTCCTTATAAACAGAAGCAGTAGCACAGCTCTGCCAGCCCTGGGTGAGCAGGACAAGGGGAGGTGGGGAGGGCAGGGCCAGGGGGCTGCAAGGGGCCGGCTGATGGGTGCTGTGCCACTCTGCAGGCAAGGAGGTGGGCGAGACAGTGCTGTACTACGGCTGCCGCCATGAGCGTGAGGACTACCTGTACCGTGAGGAGCTGGCCCGCTTCCATCAGGAGGGTGTCCTCACCCAGCTCAACGTTGCCTTCTCCAGGGATCAGGCCGAGAAGGTACCACTCTTGTCTCCCACCCCAGTTGCTCATGCTGCCCAGCGTTGCTCCCGGCCGTGGTGGTAGGGGGAAAATAAGGCTCTGAGGGCTGGAGACACCCAGCCTGGGGCCCTGCTGTTAGGGAAGGCCCATGGCAGGCACAGGAGCACCCAGCTCCTCTGGTGTCTTCTGGAGCTGCATGGGGTGGGAGAGCTGTGAGCATGGACTTGGCTTCCCCTCCCGTACCCTGGCCTGGGGCGCTGCTTGGTGGGGTGGGGGCTCTGCACCCTCACCTCACCCCCCACTTGTTTCCTGCCAGGTTTATGTTCAGCACTTACTAAAGAAGAACAAGGAAAACGTCTGGAAGCTGGTGAATGATGGAAGTGCTCATATCTACGTGTGTGGGTAAGTCCAGTGGCAGGGAAGGGACTCTGGGAAAATGTTCCAATTTTTTGGAAAACGAGTGTGACTCAGTTTACCCACTTGTGTATTACAAGTCCTGGGAGGGTTGTGCTGTCCTTGTTCCAGGGGATGGTGAGCAGCCAGGTGAAGTGGACTGGGCTGAGCGAACCCTCCACATATGGGTGTTCAGGGACAACCAGGGCTCGGTGGCTCTATGTTACCACCTCCCTCATGGTCCTCTTCTTTCCAGGGATGCCCGCAACATGGCCCGGGATGTGCAGAACGCTTTCTACGAGATTGTGGCTGAGTATGGGAACATGAGCCAGTCCCAGGCCACGGACTATGTAAAGAAACTAATGACTAAGGGCCGGTACTCTTTGGACGTCTGGAGCTAAGAGCAGGGCTGGTGGGGCCAGGGAGAGAATGGGTCCCCAGGTGTGAGCCTGTGGGAGGCAGAAGGTGCCTGCCTGCCCACTGCTCCTGTGGGTGACCACATTGTCCCCAGCCTACAGCTACCCCAGTGTCACCCCCAACCCCTCCTGGGCTCCAGCCGTCTCCAGGGCAGGCTGAGTACCCCAGGTGGTGGAAGGGGTTGAGAGGGGCAGAGGGGTGGCTGAGGCTTTGTCCCCAGTGTTTGCCTTGGGGTTGGTGACACAGCTGGCGCGGGGCAGGAGGGACAGATGGCACTGGGGGAGCTCTGGACTCCTTTCTTAACACGGGATGTTGCCTTATGCCCTGGCACCTCGTTCTGGAGCTAAAGACCACCCTTGTGCCAGGCAGGCTGGGGACAGCAGAGGGGGTGGAGGGGCCAGGCAGCCCCCTGCACTGCGGGTTTGGTGTGAGGGCATGGTGTGGGGCAGCACCCTGCTCTTGCCTCCCTCCCACCCTGTTTGGCCATCTCTAGGGCTAGAGCTGTGGGGCTGTTAGCTGGCTTTGGGCGCAGAGCTGCCCCATGCCATCACTAAATGACCACAGATAGCTGCTCTAAGGAAAAGGCAGAGCCAGCACCCAGCCTGGCCTTGAGCAAGGGTCAGCTGAGACCCTGCAGGCACCTCTCTCCTTCCCCTGCTGCTCTCCTCTGCTCCAGCACCGGTGGGGAAGGGTGGCTCCTGTCCCCTCCAGAAGAGACCTGGTCTGGGGTGACAGCTGCAGGGGCCCTGCTGGCTCCCTTGGGTCCTGCAGCTGGCAGCTCCCCTCTGCCCAGCCCCTCTGTCACACTGTGTACGCTCATTTTTTAAATACTGTTTTTATTTTAACATCTTTGTGACTTAATCATGGAAAAACTTTCAGGCTGTCCAATGACTGTAAATTATTTAAATATACTTGCCCTTGGAATAAAAATACTGTTTCTGTAGTTTGCTTCCTATCTTCCCCCTGCTCAGTCGAAGGAAAGAGGCAGGCAGGAGAAGCAACAGCCTCTACCTCACAGCCCTCCCTGTGTGGAGGAAACTTGGGAAACAGGCAGCAACTGTGGAATTAGGCTGACCTGGAGCTCGTGGCTGGGGCAGCTCCTACCTGGGGGTGTCAAGCCTGGGCAGGGAGGTGAGGACAACAGCGCTGTACAGTGCGCAGATGGCTCCGATGGAGGCCCAGCTGTACTAGAAATGCTGTTTGGTTTCCATCATTTCAGGAGTTCCCTGCAGTAGTTCAGAGCTTCAGGGATGCTGAATGCTGCTGCGTCCCTGCTCAGCTTGTTCTGCCGCTGCAGCCAGCGCACTGGGCTGTGGGGGCCTGGGGTGCTGTGGGAAGGAGCTGGCAGCTCCCAGCCCTGCTTTGCTCAGCCCTCCCATCCCCATCGCACCCTGCTGAGAAATGCCTCACCTCTGGCTGGTGTGGGGTCAGCTGGAGATGATTTTTCTTCCCTCCCCACCACAGTGTCCGCAGCCCCCTTCCAGACTGGCCCTAAGTGCAGAGCAGCGCCTGCAAACTGTTCCAAGACCCCAGGAAACCGAGGAAGCACCTTCCCTTTATTATTTTTCGCATGCGCATCCTCCAGAGATGCAAGACCAGGGTGCTGTTTGCACAGCTCCAGAGTAAAGCCTGGTTCAGGCTCGTGGTGCTCCCACTCCTCCCGTGCCACAGCTTCTCCAGCTCAGCCCCCTCTGCCCTGCGGCTTGAAGGGCGAGGAGGAGCAGGGGGTGACCCATCCTGGAAGCCAGCACGTCTGCACAGCCTTCAGCCTCCCCTGAAAGCCAAGGGGGCTGCTGGGGCAGCAGCTGCTCGCAGCCGATGAGCTGAGAGGCCCTGTTTGCCTCTGCCCTCACCACCCAGGGGCTGCCAGGTCTGCAGGGCTGGGGGACAAGAGGGACAGCCTTTATCAATCACCCCAGCCGCCGAGTGTGCCAGGCAGCCGTCAGCCTCGGACGCTGCCTTGTCCCAAAGGCGCTGATGCAAGCTGGGCACCCTGGGCTGCTCCCTGCCTGCAGCAGGGTGATGAGCTGGGCTCCGCGAGAAGAACCATCGCTGTAAATGTCTTCAGGGCAAAGAGGAGGGGAGCAGCTGTCCCAGGCACCCTGCTCCTCCCGGAGGAGGAAGGCAGGCAGGACAGCGTTGCAGGGTGCTCCTGCTGCCAGGTGAGCGACACGGGCACGGATCCAGCACCACAGCGGACCCTTCTATTCACAAGCAGGCCCCGAGCTCTGTCCCACATCCAGGCTTCCACGGAACAGGGAGAGACACCAGAATCTGGACGGCGTCAAGGCAAGGAAATGGGAATGGAGGATGGAGCCGGTGGGGAGAAACGGTCCTGGCCCCCACGCTGCCCCTCTTCAATTCCGCTTCGTGTCTTTGTTCTGGTTCTGAAACTTCTGGTGGACGACGCGGAGGGTGGTGAAGAAGTTCCCCAGAAAGAGGATGAAGAAGGGGAGGCCGCACATGAGGACCTGCGGGAGCCGCGGAGGCGTAAGTCAGCAGAAGGGACGTGCCTGGCGCGGGGACCCCCTCCCCGGGGCAGCCTCCCGGGAGCCACCCTTACCTGCCACTCCTTGCACTCTGGGTGCTGGATCATCCGGAAGAGAGTGACGGCGTTGTAGAGCTGCCAGAACTGCAGAAGACACGAGACTTAGGGATTTTCCAAGGCTCAACCCTATGCTGATGCTCACCCAGACGCTTCCTCTGGGCACAAGCCTCGCGTGAGGCCAGCCGGCCTCAGCACGGCACTGAAACCCCACCCAGGCCTGGGAGCAGAGCGCTCATCCCCCAGAGGACCCCGGCTGGGACACTTCCCCTTTCTTGCCCCCTGCTACAGCCCAACAGCCTGGAGGAAGCCTCGGAGCAGCCTACTGCTTTTGGCCATCAGCCTGACTGATCTAAGGCGGAATTGGACCTTCTCCAGCAGCTCAAGAGCTGAAGTTCAGAAGGATTTTGGAAGGGTTGTCAGAGCCAGCCCCTCTGCTGTATTTTGCACATCGCTCGAGCACTTGGCAGAACTACCAGCAGCCCCCAGGTCCCCCACATTTCACTAGCCAAGTCCTGGAGGTGGGTGCTCTGGAAGAACAAGAAAAGGCTCAGCCTCTGGCGTCTGTACTGCATGCCTGCAGCAGGCCAGGCTGCGGGACGCAGCGGGAACACGGCACGATTCGGGCCCACCTGAGGCTCTGGCCTCCTGGAGGTCCCCGCAAGGATCGGTGCGCGCTCACCTGCCCAAAGAAGAGGAAGGGGAGCAGGAACGTGAGGCCTCTCCACATCCAGGACTGGAAGCCCTCTGCAGAGGATGAAGGTTGGCTGAGAACACGCTCATCAGGGGACTGGACGGAGCCAAGCTCCTCAAGTCAGGGGCAGGGCGGTTCAGCAGCCACCCCGTGCCTGGCTGAGGTCCCGCAAGGCTGATGCGGCCTCTCCACGGGCGTTTGTACGTGCAGGGAGCGTGGGAGGACTCTGGCAGGTCTTCCGAGCCCTGGCGTCTAGCGTGGGCCTCTCGGGGGGGCTACCCTCACCCGGAGCTGGGCTCACAGCGAGCTCCCCAGGCTGCTGTCCCCTGCGGGCTCGGCCCCAGCGCTCGGTGTCACAGGGGCCGGGGAGCTGACAGCCCACGCGTATGTGGGCTGTTGGAGGGAGGCTTCCCAGGGGAAGCTCGGCTGCCAGGAGCCACATCTGCTGCAACCTCGCATCCCGAGGGAGCCAGCCGTGGGGCAGCAGCCCCAGGACGGCAGGAGGACGTCCGGCCTCCCAGGTACAGCATCTCTCCAGCGCTGCCGCACCAAGGGAGATGCTGCTCGCAGGGGTCTGGCTTTATTTGCAGTATCGTTTCTGCGCTGATAAACCAGCCCCACTAACCTCAAAACAGAAATAACCGTCACCGTTGCTTCTAACAGGAACCACAGCTCCCACTTAGTCTAGCACCAGCCTGGTGCTGGGAGGGAGGCTGCTAGCGGCCACGGGCCCGGGAGCAGCGGTGACAGCAGGTCCGGCTGGGCTGGGACAACCAGTAAGGGAAGATCCTGACTTACCCACAGTGAGATCCATGTTGTGCCTCTCGCCCAGCGCTCGGAGCCGGTACAAGCACCCGCTCTGGTAGTAGTACTGGAGGAACTGCACGAAGCCTGCAAGGAGAGAGCGGATGAGGTCGGGAGGCACCGGCCTGCGGTGCTCAGCATCAGCCCGGCTCTGAGCTGCCTGCGCAGAGACCTTCCTAGCCCCAGGGACGCGGAGGGCAGGAGAAAAGCCAAGGGGAAACCCGTGTGAGACGAGAGCAGCTGCAGCCAGCTCTCCACGTGTCGCGGAGCTGGGCAGCACGCTTGGCACCTGAGGCCAGCGGTGGCCAGGTCCCAGCCCAGCAGGCATGGCAGCACTTACTCTGGTACATGGAGAAGGAGAGGAACTGGTTCCTGAACATCTGGTACATGAGCCCATCCGGCCTGGGGAGAGAGGATGCTGGCTGGGGCGTGCGGGGCTGAGAGGAGACGCAGCCAGCCCTGCCTGCCCCACGGCTGCCTCGCTCCCACCAAAACGGGGGGCTCCCCAGCTCGGGTCCCACAGCACAGCTCCTCTGCGTCAGCGTCTCGTTGAACGGTGTTTGCAGCAAGTCAGAGGGACCGTGCCCGGCTCGGGACGCCGGGAATCAGGAGGCTGCCGGTACAGGGTCAGGAAAACGCTGCGGCAGCCCTTGGACAAGAATCGCAACACCGGGGGTCGCGTTTCCCAACCCGGAGACCCGAGCTGTGCTGCCTGCCCTGCTAAGGCGCTGGTGGCTGCTTTCGTTTGGGGTGCTTGGGCCTGGTGAGGCACGTGCGGAGTTGCCCGTTAGACCATGGAGCAGGAATAGAGCTCTGGGTTAGGGCGCGCAGGGAAAAGGCCCCGTCACCCGAGCTGGCCGCGGCCCAGGCAGGCTGGGGTCCCTACAAGCAGGAGCCGAGAGGACGCAGGCTTACCAAGTCAGCATGACACCTGAGAGGAACGTGGACACGTAGTGATGGAAAACCCACCAGCCCTTGATTCTGGAAGGCAGACACAGGCGAGGGGTCGGGAACCAAGATCCAAACACAACCCAGGAAAGCAGAGCCAGCCAAGTGCCAGCCGCCCTCCAGCTCCCAGGGCAAGGCGAGGAGCAGGGGTGGTTACGAAACGGCTGCGCACGCTGCAGGACCCAGCGCCTCCGGGTCCAGGTGGCACTCGGGGGCCGCTCCACCTTCCCCGCCACCTCCAGACGGTGAGTCCGTCCTCATCCAGCCCTCCCACCCCAGCAGCTGCCTCGAAGACAGCTCGCGCGGCTGATCGCCAGGGGTTGCCACACGCCCCGAGGAGGAGGCGTCAGCTGCTCCGAGCTGCGGGATGGGTCCGCGCTCCCCCGGCCCCGCGGAGAAGGGCCAACTGCCTGCACGCTGCCCTCCCCGAGCCCTGAAGGACTCACTTGGATCCGTTGTTGATCAGGATGCTCTCCCGGATGGTGAGGGTGCAGTAGTACCACACCAGGAGGAAGTTAAAGACCGCGTCTGTCACCCTGGCGTGAGACAAAGCAGGGGTGAAAAGGCGGCAGCGGAGCCAGCGCCTGCATCTGGCGGGGCTCAGGCACGGAGCCAGCGACCGCTGGCCCCGCGGGGTGCCCCGGCCAGCTCTGCGCGCAGGAGCCCTGCTTCTTGCACCGTCCAGCACGGACGCAAGGAACGGCCACCGCGCCTCCAGAGCGGTGGCGGAGCTGGCAAGATCGGATCAGGCGGTTCCTTTGTCAGGAGCCCCTGTTCAGCTCCGTCTTGTGAGCTTCAGCGTTTCGCTCTGGGCCTTTCAGGACCGAAGATGAGTCCTCCCAGGGCCCCTGTAGTCATCTCTGCCCGGCACCTTACAGACAGCACCCAAGCCAGACTCACCTGGAGTTGAGGAGGAACCGACAGGAGAAGGACACGATGAGCAAGATGATGGTGAGGTAGAGCTTGAACTTCTCATACTCATCTTTATAGGCAAACCTGCAGGGAAGCACAGGCACAGGCTTGGAGCACGGTGGCTGCTGGAAGCCTGCACCCTCCCGTCCTACCTGGCTGGACAAAAGTGACGCTCTGGGGGCAACCTCTCGGACGTGCGAAGGCAAAACCCTGTCCCCTGGGCGCTTCTGAGAGGAGAGCAAACCACGCTGCTTTCACGCCAGCGAGGCAGCGTCTCGTAACCCCACAACCACGCCAAGCGGGCGGGCGGCCCAGGGGCCTCCGGGAAGCTGCGCAGATCGGCGTCTGTTCAGCGTTTCGCGGGGAGCCTACGGAGCTGGAGAGCGGGGTCGGGGGCTCTGTGCTCAGCACCTCTTGCTTTAGCCTCCCAGCACGTGCGGGCTCTCAGTGCTGATGGCCAAAGCTGGTGCTTCCCCAGGGGAAGACAAGGGGGCTCGCCACAGCGCTCTCCCTCCTGGAAGTCCCTGACGTGGGGGAAACTCAGGCACAGCTTTGGTGGCGGATCCTATTTAGCTCGTTACAGCTAACGGTCCGTCCCAGCCTGGTCACAGGAGCTAAGGGGGACTGAGGGCTGGTTCTGGGAAAGGAAGAACTGGACAGAGCTGGAAAGGAAGCGCAAGGTGGGTCAGGCCAGCCGCGTGCTGCAGCTCAGCCGGGGAAGATTCGTTGTTTCCTGGTGACGAGGGGATCCCGAGTCGCCCCACAGCCCACGCCAGCCGTGACGCGCGCCGTACTTAGCCTGCTTGCTGAGCAGCGTGACGTTCACGTTCCCAAGCACCAGACTCAGGTACAACCTGGGGAGAGAGCAGAGGCGTTCGGACGGGTGCCTGCCCGACGCTGGCCGCCAGCCCGGCCATCCTGCGGCGCGGCCGTCGCCTCTCCCACCACGTCCCGCGTGCGGTGGTGCCAGGGAAGGAGCGTGTGGTGCCGGCATCCTGCCCCAAGGGCGGCGGGAGGGCGGCCGAGCCCAGGCCCCCCCCTTGGCGGGTGCTGGGGCTCAAGGACAGGGGAAGGTGGCGGTGGGGACGAGGGCGGCTGTGCGGAGGATCGGGTGGCTCCTGCCCAGGCGTCCTCGGGCAGCGAGGCAGCCGTGGCGCCGACCGAGGGCAGGGTGACGGGGGGGTCGTGCCTCGCGGCGTTACAGCTGCTGGGACTTTGTGCTGCACGTCAGAGGTTTTTGCCCTCCCAAGAGGGGCACTTAGGAAGGCTTTCTCCAGGGGCAGAGGTGAAGGATCTGGCCCTGGGGACAGCTCCCAAGGCCTGCAGCCACCTTCCAGCTCTCCGCTTCCCCGCAGGCTCCTCTGGCAGGGAGGGCACTGGCTGCGGGAGGAGCCCAGCACCCACAGACCCCAGCTGTCCTGGCTCCCTCTGGCAAAGGGACCGTCTGCACCCGGATGCGAGGAGCCCCTTACCCGTTCTTCTTTGGCAGATAGGCCTCCATCTCAAAGAAAACGTTCTGCCTCTCTTTGATCAGGCTCTGGGTCTCCTGGATGGACTCCTGCTGCTCGGGACTCACATGGGCCTTGCATCTGGGGAGGAAACACGGGCGCTGGCAGCAGGATCGCCTCCGTCACAGCTCTAGCATGTGCTGGCACTTGACGCGAGGCTGCGTCTCGGACAAGGGCAGCCCAAGGACAGGAAAGACGAACTGGAGGCGAGTCTGCGCCTCCATCTGCGGGGCAGCCGGGCTGCGGCTCGAGGGAAGGAAGCGGGAATGAAAGCGAGGGGAGGACGGGCAGCTCTCCCCACCGCAAGGAAGGGAAGGGAGGGCGGTCAGCTGCAGCTCTGAACTGCCGATAAGGCACAAATCAGGGAGGGAAAGCAGAGGAAGACCTGCCTGGGTACGTCCAGACCTCGGCAGCCCTTTGCCAACGTTTGCACTGGGGAGAGCTGGGAGCGAGTCCCACAGCCCCATCCTCGCGGCTCTCCCCTCCTGTCCCACCCCGGCCGCCACAGCACCGTCGCGGGACACCAGCTTACTTCTTGAGGGACAAGGACAGCTCCTTCAGCCGCTTCTTCTGCCGTGCGATGGAGCTGGAGATCCCGTCCTGCAGCTTGGTTAGCTCCTCCAGTTTCTGCTTGTACAGCTTGTGGTTATCCTGGGAAGGAGAGCAGCGTGCTACAGCTACCCGCGCTCACAGCGCGCCTGACGCCCTCCCGCCCCGCGCAGCCAGTGCCTCCGGAAGGCCCCGGAGAAACCGGGCTTTGCCCGCCTGCCTGGCCCTGCCTGCCCCGGACCTCGGCGCCGCAAGCCCCTCGAGGAATTTGGGTGAGACCGGAGCAGCACTGGCTTCCGCGCTGCTGCTCAGAAACACCTTTTAGTAGAAAACTATGGGCGCGAGACGTGGAAGTGACGCGGGTGTTAAGCCATCTGTAACTTCACCTGCGCAGCAGGCTGGCTAACGCGGGCGGTGGTCAGAAACCGCAGCAGGCGGCCGGGGAAGTCCATCCCCAGCTCCGAGCGCGTTACCGGCCGGCACGGGCACACCGCCCGCGGGCGTCCGGCCACGCAGCGGCCGTGACAGCACCGTCTCGCTCCGGGGATGCTCCTGGGGTTGAGAAACCACCAACTGCAGCCAAGGGGCTGTGAGAGACTCAAACGCTGCTGCGGGGGGATGCAGCCGGGGGCCGCGTCCACCCAGGGAGAGGCGGCTTTGGCGGGACGAGCAGCTTTGGGCCGGGCCCTACGCTGTCCTGCGCGTGCCTCCGAGGAGCCGCCGGTGGGATGCTGGAGGAGACAGAGCAGGGTTTGCAGCAGGGCCAGGGCCAGCTGCACGGCCCCACGTGCCGCCGTAACCCAACCGCACCTGGGTAATGCTAGATGCCATTCTTCCGCTATATTTAGAAAGGAAAGGAGAGACCGCGCTATGTCAATGCTCCTTGTCCCTGTCAGCTGAAAAACAACCTTAACTCGACCGCAGGCAGCCCGAACGCCGCCTCCACCGAAGAATTACATGCTGCTTGCAACAACCCTTGGACTAGACCTTGGCGTCCACGTGTTTCAGCCTCTGCAGTTCTTATCGAGCGCTTTATCAGCAGCTGTCAAAGCCATTCCCAAAGCAGAAAGGTGAAACCGAGACAAAGAGGAGGGAAAACTTGTTCTCCTTCCCGTGACAAGCAGCGTGGCCGCAGCAGGCTGGGAACAGATCCCAGATGTGCCCCGCTCCCCCAGCACTGATTTATGTCCTGATCTCATGCTCGACAACCACGCTTCCCTGCTCCCAGTGCAGCTCCTGTTGCTCTGGAGTTAACCAAGAGCAAGTGGTGTTTGTGGCACCCGCTCCTTTCAAGGTGCCAGCCTGGGTCCTGCTGCTCTGCACGGCACCTGGAGCACCGTGCTCTGAGACGGGGCCAGAGCGAGAGCCAAGCCACGGCGGGCGTCCTAGAGCCAGGCTGCCCTCCCCGAAGGGGAGAGCCGGCACGTCCCGAGGGCCGGCGCCGCGCAGGGCACGAGGTGGGCAGGCTGCTAGATCCACGCAACCCCTGTGGAGCAAGAGCAGGTTTCTCAAAGCCTCCCTTGCCCCAGATCTGGGCACAGCTGCGGCGCGTCTGCAACAGCATCCGCTTCGCCCCCTCCCGCGGGGAGGAGGGGAAGAGGGAACTGGTGCTGATGCGGCCGATTTATCCATCGAGCCCAAGCAGAAGACGGTTAGCCACCTCTTCCTCGGGTGACCGCGTCTGCACTGAACCCTGCCCGCTCATTCTCCGGGGGATTACGCAGAGCAGTGGGAACGTCCCCAGCACCACACGGGCACCCCGGCACCGAGCTGGCCCATCCTGCAGCGCCCGGGGTGTCGGCTGGGGGCCTGGACGGAGGGGGGCCGGCGGTCGGGCTGGCCAGGGAGGCCCGCAACCGGGACCCGGCCTCCCGGCTGGCTCCGCTCCGTTGGACGGGTCCCCTGCGAGGCTGCCGCCGCGCTGGGGCCCCGGCTCGGCCGAGCGATGAGCGGGAAGCGGTGCCC
>VXAL01007505.1:0-27778 GCA_013399475.1 Chauna torquata | reverse complement strand
CCTCCCCTCGGCTTGTGCCGGCTCAGGGGGCTCTCGGTGCCGCCCCCGGCTGCGCGTGTTTGGATTTCAAATCTGGGGGGCAGTTCTGAGCGGAACAGCTGGGGTGGGCGGAGGGGGGAGCCGCGGTGCTCAGCCCGGAGGAGAGGAGGCTCCGGGGGGACCTCGCGGCGGCCCCTCCCGTGCCCGAAGGGGGCTGCGGGAGAGCGGGGGGACCCCGCCAGGGAGCGCAGCGGCGGGACGAGGGGTGACGGCTCCGAGCTGGCAGAGGGGAGCTCCGCGCCGGGGGCTGGGAAGGAAGCCTTCGCTGCCAGGGCGGGGAGGCACTGGCCCGGGCTGCCCGGGGACGCCGCGGTGCCCCCTCCCCGGAGGTGCTCGGGGCCGGGCTGGACGGGGCTTTGGGCAGCCGGGGCCGGTGGGAGGTGTCCCTGCCCGCGGCGGGGGCTGGGGCTGGGTGGGCTTTGAGGTCCCTTCCAGCCCAAGCCGTGCTGTGACCGATAAATTCTTAGCACAGAGTGCAAGGGAAGCCCAGGAGCATTTTTCTGTAGTACTTTATTTTGTGATTTCAACACAAGGAATTTACAGTGCTGCAAGACAGAGGACAGTACTGCCTTTAGTTTTCATGTAACAACACTGATGCTTCAAAATTGTCTGCCAGGCAAAGAAATTAGTTTACTGGATTAGAAGCAGGTAAGTGGAAAGCGTCGTCTTGCCAGACAACCAAACCAGTGAGACTGTGAGTGGCCGTGTCTGGGTCTGTGCCTGCCAGGATCTGCAAAGACACGTGCAGAACGGAGGAGCTCCTGAAATGGGGAAGTTCTGCCTTCACCTACCTGGGCTGGAATTGGGTACAGTCAAACAAACAAATTTGCCATCCAAGGCTATTGATCAATGAACCTTTTCAGAGGGAATGCAAACAACGTCCCCACAGCCGCGGTACTAAGCGTGCCCGATAACGTGCTCATAAGGCCATCAGCTTATGAAAGAGGCAAGCAGGGCCTAACGGGCCACATCCTGCAGGCCTTGCTTTCCCCAAACCGCCACCATCAGCAGTGCAGGCGAGCTCCCCCAGTGGCTCCAAAACTTGACCTGTTATAGTAGGAGCTAAAGACGAAAGCAATCCCATTATGTTAAGAGCTTTTTCAACAGAGTTCAAGTAACTTTCTACCTACAGGACAGATGGTGGTGTGGACAAGGAAGCATCTTTCCCTGCTGGGTGTTCTCTGTGCTACCTGTCAATAATTTGGTTCAGAAATATCTGTGATCGTGGTCCCGTAGATCTGGGTCTCCCAGTCTGAAAGCTGTTTCACAAAGCCCCGATGTGGTCTCATGTTCATGTTGCATTTCAGAACGTAGTCCCAAGCTTTCTGTAAATAGAAAGAAAGCAAAAAAGTGTTATAAATTTGAGCTGACAAATAATTTCTTGTATTTATACTCAGCAGCTACGCTTGTGAACAAAACAGCTTTGTATTTACTCTCTGTGATGGTCTTTGGCAGATAAGACTTTGGCTACCAAATTAAGGACAGACTGGATCCAGATGTGAACGTCAGAGAAGCCTTTCATCTTTATACCCAGCTTTCCTGGATACGAGGACAGCTCAGGCTTCTTTCATTAGCTGGCATGTATCTTGCATTGTTTTACACTGATAGAGCAATGCAGTCCTGGATTTTCTACTCCAAAACTCTATTTCTTCCATGGATGATAAGCGAAGCAGTGAAGTGTCAGCTATTTACAGGTAAGGAACAAAGGTTTTCATGTTTCTGGACTGGTGTGACCTGAAGTGGCAGAGCAGCTATTAAGCTCCAGTTATCCCACTGCGGTAATTACAGCCATCTTAATTATTCGTTAGTTCCACATAATCAGCTAGGAACTCTGCTATACAGAGACCAAATCCACCAGCACCACTCCAGCTACATCCTTGGGTTTACCCAGTAGTGCTCATCTTCCTGCTTATTCCCCCCAGCAGTCAGAGGATTGCTTAAGTGCAACGAGACCAAAGGTTAAAAGAGTGCTCCACTGATTTGTTTTTCTAATCTCAGCAATTCTGCAGGCTCTGAAGCCGATCTTCGAATATTTACTCCTCTGTGCCCAGGGTACGTATGTCTGTAGTTCCCCTAAGCCCCATAGATTTACTCGTATCAATTACTAATCGAATAAGGAGCCACACATCCCAAATCTGTGTTTCTATTGCAATATCTCTGTCTTTGGAAGCTTTGAAAGATCTTTGCCTAGATTGGGTGAAGGATCACAGGGGAATCTGTTGCACTGCTTTAGTCTGCAAGAGACAAACTTGTCTGCCAGGGTAATCCCCAGGGAAGCCTTGCCCAGGCCAGCTGCAGGACTCCACTGCACTTAGCAAAATGCTGAGACCACCCTGTTGATACCAACTGAGAGAAACTGCAAGGATCAGCCTTTGACTTTTGCACTGCCATTGCAAATATCTCCAGTAGTTTAGCATGCAGGGGAAAACAGCAAGGGAATGGTTATTCATGTGCCAGAGCAATCACACCCAGCGTTACTAGCAGAGACCAAGTAGTGTCTGCTGCCCGGTTGGCGCACTCAACCTGAAATTACCCGTTGGCACGCACCGATGGTAAGAGATTTCCTCTTATGTTGCAAATGTTTGCACAAAATCAATTAAACGATTAGATACAGGCCCAGCTTCAGTGAAGCTTGAATCAGTCCTTTCCCAAAGGAGGTCACGCTTTCCAAACAAGGACAAGATTTTTAAGGAGAAACCTTTCAGTTCTCATGGGAAAAAGACTGGTCTGTGCTAAGCAGGCACCACAAGCTAGCGCCTACTGCAGCACGGTTCCTGTGCGTTGTACGCGAAGGGAAAAAGGGTCTGGCGTCTGGGGAGAGGCTGCCAGTCTCTCCACACCACAGGGTCATTCTTGGCCTTCGTTTGTTATTTTTCTTATGTTATTCAGAGCTCTGGAACAGAATGTACTATCCTTTTAACCTGCCTGTCCCTCCTGGGCCGGTATTATCCCATTCCAGATTTCCTTACAGTAGTGTCTGTGGGAGGGGATTGCTTCTGGGGAAATAAAACAGGGTTTCAGAAGAAGTCAGTGCTGATGAACCCAGTGGTAAATCAGAGCTCTGCAAGCACTGGGGTGTGAATCTCCCTGTTACCCCATGCTATTAAGAGATGGAATTAACTCTAGTAGCTTCCAGATACCCTTTTTCTCAGATCCAGCAGAGTGGAAATGCTAAGATCTGTAACCACTGCTTTATTTTTATAGCCCTGTAGTTAAGTAGGGAAATACAAGAATATCACAAGTGCCAGGGTAAGACTCACAGATCCAAAATCACACCAAAGCCACCTCCTTAATGGTACAAGGAAGGTACAACTGATGTGATAGAATTTCTTACATTATCAGGTGGATAGTCAGCATGAATGCAGAGAGAATTTCTTTCTCATTACTACAGTAATGAGGCTTCAGGAACAGAAATAAACTGCAGACCCAGCCGCTATCTGTGGGAAGTATGACACTGACATACCTTCAGGGAAAACTGGAAGGAATGCATAAGATAGGCCATGGTTACTGTGCTGCTCCGGCTTATCCCCAGGCTAGAGAACACCAGCACCGCTCCGAGATCCAGCTGGGCATCTGAGTAAAGAAATGCCAATCACAAATTAGCGATCTGGGAAATCAAACTTCCAATTGTAAAGTCAAGCTTTACTGAATTGTAATTCAGTAAAAACTGATGGGCTGCTAGCCTGAGAGACAGGAACCGTCATGAACCCTGACAGGAACAGATGGGCACTGCCAGCTCCAGTTTCTGTAAGCATTTGCCTTTCTTAAAACCCCACTGAGTTAAAAAGTGGCTTTGAGGACCAGAACCAAATGACAATGACTAGTCAATGCTTCATGACAGATCACTGTCACCTTTGTATCAGATGGCTGTGATGAAAAGTGGCCTACCGTGACCAATCAGCTGCGGTCAGCATCACATCAGCAACTCAAACTCTTCCAGTTAGGTTTAAAGATAACAAAATTTCTGTTGAATGCAAACCTAACTGTTCTGCACTCAAGCTGGAGGAATCAGCTCTCAAACTGGCAGGGACATGGACTTCAGATCCCTTACCCCTGTTAGGTGATCACCAGTGGGAAACATGCATGGCAGCTAGGGCGCTGTTCTTGTGATGTTGTGGATGCTCTGCAGTGAAAATTGCTAAGGTCAGCAAACTCATTTTCTACAAAAGCAAAGCCCACTTGGCTGAGGATGCTGTCACTCACTAACCACATCAACTCTGCTACCTATGCCTGAAAGGTTCTATAATTTATTAATAAACCTTTTAATTCTTTCTCTCCCTCTCCAGAGTAGACAGCATGACATGTTTCTGGAATATCAGCAACCGCACTCTAGAATTCATAGGGCAAAGCCTCTTCTACTGTTGCTGAGAGGTTGCTGTTTTTTTTCAAGCACTCTATTTGAAAAGGGGCGTTCACTTTGAAAATAGAAAAGAAATTAGAGAAAACTCTAATAGAGTTTTCTGCCTTACTCCTACCATGAGGTACTAGTTCTTTTCTAAGGCCCATGAGCAGAAATGGCCTCACTCCAACATAGTCCTGGCATGAGGACACCCACACCCCTCTGAGGGTATGTGGAGAGCTTTAGTCTAGTGCTCACCCACAACCGCTCCAGTTGAAGTAATCTACTCTATCAGGTAAACAGAACGCACTTTCACAAGAGCCACAGCTAATGAACTCTTAGAGTCCATTTTGGAAGCTTCCACATTCTGATGTAAGAAAGAGACTTACCTCTGAAACACTGCTGGCAAAAAACATGGGGCAAAATGAAGGACAAGTAAGCATATATTAACATTTCAGTTTCAATGCATACAAGTCATGAAATTCAGTTTAGGACTACAGAATTATCTCCTCAGCTATCATGCCTTTGTTTCTTTGTGTCCAGTTGTTATTTCTTGTTTTGTACTTGAATTATAAGGTCTGTGGGGACAGGGTAGTCTTTTGCTTCTGGGTCTGTATGACACAGCACAGCAGGGCCTTGGTCTGTGGCAGATGCTATTTTGTAAGCACAATACAAGATAATGACGCGGTTGGACACCATCACAGGATGAAGCTGCAGGAACTGTCTGCTGCGCTGCTGCAGGTACTGAGCTGGTATGTTTTTCCTTGCCCTCTCCGATATAATCAGCTGAAGGCAGGTTTACGCTGTCCAACCTGAAGGTTTCCCTAGGCCCTACAGTGAGTCTGCTCTGCAAATCCCAAGGGTTGGGAGCCCTTCTGGTAAGTTCTCCAATGTGCGTCACACTCCGGTTCAAGTAAGCTCTGGTGGTTCAAGATTTGGGCTGGTAAGAGTCAAAGGGTTCTATTTATAAACAAAAGAATAGGAGGGAATCCTGTGAAGCCCTGGTAGACATCCTATACCAAAGCCTTCTCACACCTAGGGGAAAGCTCGCTACTATCACAGAGTAAGGTATTCTTTAAAGCGAGTAGGAACATCAGCATCAGATGCCCTCTAAAATCTCTTCTCTGTCCATCAGGCTGGTTAGTGAGGCAGCTCTGGTATACATTAGGGTTTGGGCTAGCCTGGGAGCATAACGAGATCTTGAAAAATTACGACCCTCCTGTCTGAGCTTCCTGTTGGAGTCAATTGCAGTCACTCCTATTTAATAACCTAGAGTGAACAAGGGCTCAGGAATTCCAGATCAGGAGCAACTCACCTATGAAATGACAAATGGTGGGAAAGGAAGAAAAAAGATCTGCTTCAAGTGAATCTGGAACAGATATATGGAGGTATTTGCCTTCTTCTGCAAACCTGTAAAAAGAGCACACAGCATTACAAGGACCAGCGAAGCTACTATGGGGAAAAAGTGTTTGTTGGAGGCAAGCTGATAATTTTGTTTGCTGTTACATGTGTGAGTTTTTCACCCTCATGAATATTACAATAAAGGATTGTTATGGTAAGACGCGGAGGTGCCTGTAATACAGAACCAGTTTAATTACTGATTTTCCATTCCACATGGTATCAGCATTGATGCCTTAACTTTATCCTACAGCTTCCTTTATCTGAGAGCTAAATGAAAACAGAAGAACTGAAAGCAAGAGTGCCTTCGCAGCATGCACCTTAGCAGTTTTGTCAACAGAGCTCCATGATTCACTTCATGTGGTTTTCTATGACAGCATCCTCCTCCTTCCAGAAGCTCAGAGAACCCAACTCAAAGAACTAATGGCACAAAACACTGGTGAGGAATTCCTGAAATGTTAAAGCCCGTCATGCGGAGTGTATGGGAAGATCACCCAGGGTGCAGAGACCATTGATGTCTTCCTCTGGAACCAAAGGCGGCAGAAACGCCTGCTGGTACACACGTACCAAGGTAAGTGGACTTGTTACTTAGTTTTGGTCACCACCTTGAGAAATGCCACTGGATTTTTCAGTGGGTGAAATGGCGTTTCCAGCATGGCCTGCTGATTGAGCTGAGTGGTCGTGGACAGATGCAGGTAAGGAAGGAAGGTGAACAATGTGAAACATCAGTGATTTAGCTTTTACACTGATGTGTTTGTAAGATTTTGCTTGGAAAACTACTCAGTGGTGTAGGCTCTACCTGAAGGATGGTGGTATGTGATAGACTGGAAATGCCACAGGTCTCCCAGTCCTTCTCTCACTCAATCCATCCATGACATGGTAGATGGCTGCAGGAATGCATTGCTGCTATGCAAACTCTTGCTATGCAAGTGGAGATCACAACATTGAGCACGAAACAGCACTGCAGTGAAAAAATGGAGTTTTCTTTGGAATTTTATAGGTACTCCTGTGATGCTGTGCCACCTCACTTTTTTCACAGGCACAGACATTGGTGAGAATACACCCTGAACAACTTACAGTGTTGTAGGCTGTTCAGAAATATTGACTTGTGCTTTGATCTTCAAATCCTTCTGAATTTGTGGGTCACAGGCCTGCTTGAAATTGCCCATGTATAACTTTGCAGGCAGTATTTCTACAGGGTATGTCTGGAGGTTGTCTAGTTCCTGCAAGGAGAGAAGCCATAGATTCAGTTCAGAGTGTATTTGCTCTTTTTAGCTTGGTAAGTTCTTAAACAGAAGTCACGTGAAGAAATGAACATACACTTAGTCAACAGCCCATGACACGTTCGAGTGTAATGATTCATTCAATCACCTGGACCTTCTGAAGTATTGAAGTCTTTGCTAGATTTAGTGAGAATCATTAACAGAAATGCTTTCACTGTGGCATTACTTGAAACGAATCCTAACTAAACAGGGGGAAGAATATATTCTTTGCAATGTCTGGAGGAACCGCAGCATAATGGATTCATTTGATGTTTTCCCCGGTTATTGTTCACAAGGCTAAATGAAGTCATCTGCCACCTGCAGAGCTGCAGGTGCAATGTAGTGGCGCAGCACAAGTCCATAGCTATTTCCGCTCTGTGCAGCATGATGGCAGAGAATAAAAATATACAAGTAGCCGGCAGTGCTTCTGCATCCATACCTGATAATACCTCAGTAATGCTACATCAGAACAAAACATCAGCTCAGCAATTTAAAGCAACACAGCACAACAGCTTAAACTGACGGCAAGGAGGTATTCTGTGTCCAGCTGAATCTGGTGGGGGAGTTTAGCAGTTTGCTACTGCTCACAAAGGAGCACAAAGTGAATTGATTTTCTCTTCTGCACTGTAGCATCCCACAAGGTTAGCACTGCGTCATGGGCTACTTCACGTGAATCAGACGTGAACTAATAGGAATCACAGAAACAAAAGACATCGCAATGAGATGCCCTCAGCTGTACAGTGCCCTCTGAATCTGCACTGCTGCAGGTCCTGTCCTAGATGTGAAAATAGGGTAATTGTTTCTCATAAGCTAAATAGATCAGTGTTTGTAGGTGAAACCAAACAATTAGGATACGAGTGTTCCAGCGGATGGCTGTTTTCTTTCTGGGGCTATTGAAGCAATGCTCCAGCGCTTGCTTTGTGATCCTTCCAGACAAAAAGCTTTATAGACGTGAAACACAGTGTTTGATAGTTGCACCTCTGTCTGAAAACATTTACTGTGTAACATCTCAGATAACCGCATATAAAAGAGATTAAACAGGAACCTGCCTTTTTTCATCATTTGCTACTGTTTGTTTAGTTATCTGTACTCTCCAGTAGGCCAGTTTTGGGGTTATCAGAGAAAGCTTCCCTGGTTGTTTTCATGAGCTTTCTTTCACGCAATAGAAGAGGAAAAAAAGGCAAAGTGTGGCTGCAGAAGAATTTGTGGTGACACTCAGGGCAAGCACAGTAACTCAAATTACATTTAATTCCTTTGTTTGAAATTACTCTGATAGCAGGTTTACAGCACCATTTAGCTTGAATTCATTAGCCATCATCAGTTGAACATGAATGCTAATGTCTTATTTGCACATTACTCTAGTCTCACCTGAGGCATCCACAGTATCTTCTGAGTCCTCAGAAAATGATAGCAAGCTGAAAAACGCTTGTATCCTCCCCTCAGGACGAGCACAGGATGGCGGGTGAACTGCTGTAAGCTTCTGGCATATCGGACGGCAGTTCCTTCCTCGGCATCTGATGAGATCAAAAAGCTATTTGCTGGGGCAGGTTTAGTGTGCCTCCAACAGCCCTGGGGGTTAAATCTGGCCCACTGACACCGATAGCAAGCTCCTTTTCATTTCATCTAATGGTCTGCAGAAAGCCTTGTTATAAGCTAGACTTATTATTGAACTGTTGCTGCAAGTCAGTAACAAGGAATGCTGCTGTTCACCTCTAGTCCTGATCTTTTACTCCTCTCCTGTTTTCTTTGTAGGTCCAGATAAAGTTTTTATTTTCTCCCCATTATTCTGTGGAAAATGCTTGTAATAAGTTCCCATAACAGGGAATTATTATTAGTGTAAATCTGATAATTTTAGTTTTATGGAGGCTCTTTTCTTTAGCCTGCTTTAGGCAAAGGGGAGCGAAGGAGGAGTCTTGAACAAATTCTTCCCAAGTGTTTCAAACACTCCCCTCAGTGAAGCAAATTACATGAGAGATGGTTGCTTGCCCTTCTTCTCCCACGAGATCCAGGTTGCCTCTAGCTATGCCTGCGTTAGAAATAGATCAGCACAACAGAAACCTGCTTCTGATTCTTCATACCTTCCCTTGCTACTGTCTCATCACCAAGCATTTATGAACATGCTTGCTTTGTCCATTGCCCTTACACTCCCAGGCTTATTTCTAAAAATCAAGGTGTGGGCTAGATGTAGCCTTTGCTAAAACTATAGTAGCCTTTATAAAGCTACTTGGAGCCAAACAAACGTAAAGAAGTATGTAGCATCCTTGCTAGAGGATGTGTTACAACTAAATGTTTCCGTGGTTCAAGGAAGACTGAACAATTACATGGAAAAGCTTCTAGCTCTTCACATTTTTCAGTGAACTCCACCACATCAGCACCCCTGTTAAAGTTAAGTCTTCTTCTTAAATCTGATAATGTGAAGGCATTTCATAACCCTCAAAGAAGGAAGTACTCACTCTGTGAACATAGGGAACTTGACTCAGTGTTTTCAGTCTCTGAAGAAGCATTGCTCCCTGAAAGGCAATCGTTGGACAAACCCAATTGCAGTGAGATGTGGAGGGGAAAAAAAAAAAAAAGAATCAATTCATTACGTGCAACAAAGAACTTCAGAGGGATCAGTCCACAGATAGGAAATTAGGCCTGCGAGGAAGCTTTGAAATAAAATCTCACTTTATGGTGCCTAAGAACATATGCAACGCAGTTTAAAAAAACAGAGGCAAATCACAGATGTTCTTTTTTCCAAATAAAACTGGGTAAATTTCCATTTTGTCCAATAAGCTGGGAAGAATATCCATCCTGTAGTGAGGACTTGACTGACACGAGTCACATGTACCTGTTTCTTTCTCCTCTTCCTCATAGTCACAGAAGTCCAAAGAGCTGGTCTCGCAGTCATACACCACGCAGTATCTGACACATGCAAGTTCCTCTGAATCTGGCACCAGATACTCCCCTGTAGGACTCTGACAAAATCACAGAAGAATTTTGTCAGGAGTACAACTCCACACTTTTCTTGTGGCATCAACGCAACGAGATGGGTTTGGGGCTACATCTGCACTTTATTCTGAAAGACTCCAGTAGAATTCAGAAATCAGGCAAACTACTCTGGATTGCTTCATCAGCTGCAGTGGTAAAGAGGACAGCACTGTTGTTTGTGAGACAAGCCTACAATATGTCAGTTCTTGTGCAATATTTTTCCTGCTATACAACTTCAGTGTGCAGATCCTTTGGGCTACTGAAGTCACCTCTTCTGTCTTTGCGACAGAACACATCCCCCCAGTGGCAGAACTGGAACATGGCTGAAACAGGCAAGGACAACTCCCTTGTGTTTTAAGCCAATTTCGTGTTACTGCTAATTGCTAAATCCAGAGACAGTTTACACAAACTGTAATCCTGCCTCACCTGTTCAATCTTGCGTGCTGTAATAATGTGGCTCTCGTCGTACTCGCGCTGAGTACGGGCATCTGAAAAAAAACAACACAACACAACTAAGAGCAATTGGCTTATTGGGTGCTCTTAGGGTGGAATCCTGTTTCTAATTCAGTCACTGGGAATTCAGCCACCAAGGTCAATGAGAGAAAGAGATTCTGCTTCTTAGAAACTAAGACTTTTCATGTGGATATAACAACCCCCAACACTGACATGACTCTAAGTACAAGTAACACCAGGTGATGCCAACAGCCTCAGTGCTGCTCCAGCACCTCACCCCCACCCCGCTCCCAAACCGCCCAACTCCCTGGCCAAAACATTGCAACGCGTGGCACCGTTTTTGGGCTGTTGGCACTACGAAGGACGCAAACGCTTATCAGCAAACTTTGTGAGATGGTCAAGAGCTCTCGTCCACCTGCCAGCACGGTCACCGCTGGGAGCAGCGGGGGAGCACCCAGCCCTGGCACCGTTCAGAGAGCGGGGAGCTGCATGCAAGGTGCAGTTTAAGCGACAGCCAGAATTTCCACAGGCAGAAAGCCTCCTCATTCGCATTTTGCTGTCGCTGTGGGGATAAATGCCACGCGCTGCTGCCTTCTGCCCTGCGTGAGGGTTGGCAGGGCGAGCAGTCCTGCAGCACGGCACGCGAAACGGGGCGGTGGAAGCCCCAGCGGCAAGGCCCCGGCGGCTGAGAGGAGCAAGGAGCGCTCTTCCGCGACCACCTCAGCTCACGAGCTCCGCTTCTGCGTGAGGAAAGCGGCCCCATTTCTGCCGGCCGCTCCGCGGGCTCACCCAGCAGGCTGAGGTAGTTGGGCTCGGCCAGCCTGGGGAGGCGCCGGCGCTGGTTGAGGATGTTGTAGAGCGCGGCGGGCTCGCAGAGCAACCCCCCCGCCATGCCCGGCCCGGCCCGGCCCGGCAGCGGGCGCCCGCTCCTCCCTGCGGCCCAACTCGCCCCGTTGCCGTGGCAACGCGGGGCCCGGCCCGCGCGAACCGCCCGGTTGCTATGGAGCGGCACCCGGCCGTCACCACGGGGTGACGCCACCAAAACCTCGCGATGCCTCCTCCGCTGCGCTCGCGAGCCTCGCGGGAGCGGCGGANCTCGCCCGCCCCGCCGCCGGCCTGCGCCGCGGCCTGGCCACCTCCGCCCAGGTGCGTGCCCCGGGGGATGGGGGCCCAGCGGTGAGGGGGCTGCGGGGGCCTGCTGGGAGCCGGCCTTCCAGTCAGGAAGAGGCGGCAGGGGAGTGCCCGGGGGTGAGGGTGCAGCTCGCGGGGTTCTCCCGGCCCCGGGGTGCCGCGGTGGCCCTGCCCGGTGAAGTGGGTTTGCTCGGTGCTTCTGCGCGGCTCCGGGCTGAGGAGATGGGTCTGGCCCGCCTCAGAGAGGCTGCTCAGGCATCCGAGGGCTGGGTGAACCTCTCTGTGCGGGTATGCAGAGGGGGATACGGCAGGTTACGTGCTGCTTCCTTCCTCTCCCGAAAACGTGCCGCTGCTTTCTGAATGACCTAAGAATTCGGGCTGGCGGATGCATGTTTGACAGTAGACCTTAGTATGTGGGCATATTTAAGTTCAAGAAGTGTTTGGACAATGGTCCCAGACATATGATTTGATTTTTGGGTGGTCTGGTGTGGAGCCAGGAGTTGGACTCGGAAGGGACCCACAAGAATCATTAACTGAGGATGTTCTGATTCTGTGACCCATTGTGCATCAGTGCTGGGCTCTTGATACCAGAAAAGGACTGCCACTAGGTGCTGGGTAGATAGAGGTAGACCTCTATCTTCTAAAGTAAACAGTTTGTTAGTGGCACATGACAGAATGGCTATTATAGCTATAAAGATATGCTGTAGAAGAGAGGATTGTGTAATTATTTTAGTAAGAATTACATTTAGTGGCAATGAGGTTTTGACTTCACGGTATCAGCTCAGTTATAAATATGGGGCACGGCAGTGACTAATGCTAGACTTTGCTTTCCCTTGAAGAGTTTTATACTAAATTGCATTTGTTGCAGTAGCAAGGAAGGTGAGCTGAGTTTAAGTTGATCTAGCTTCTGGGTAGATTATTTCTTGTCATAGCATAATCAGTAAGCTGTTTGTGCGGGGGCTTGGAGCAGTTGTGGCTTTATCTGGTAAGACAGTGTGATGCAGAATGTCATTATCAGTGATGATTATATCACCATGTTCCATCTCTATAGTAGCCTCTGGTCCTCAGTCAGTTTGTTAGAACATTACGTTTTACAATTCTTCTAGTCTTTTAAGGTAGCTTTCCTCACATTGTGTACACAGGGTGTCTTCAAGAGAAATAACTTTCTTCCAGAGAGCACATTTGAGTAAAATTGGTTCACCAGGGCAACAGAGCAGGGTTGATTTTACTTGCTTGTCAGCTACATTTGAGCAAAGCTGGAAATTAGTCAGTTAATCTTCAAAGGCTCAATCTTGAGGCAGTTGCAGGTACTATTTTATCTCACGCATAGACATTTTCTTCACGTATATACAGTGGCTGTTACATTTACTGTAGTCCATTAAATGTATTGATTGTTTTCCAAATGGGAAGGCGTATTTTTCAATACTAGCAACGAAAATTGGAAAAATTTCAAAACAGATTTTGCCCTAAATAAGACTGGGGTGCACAGGAGTAGGTATTAGCCTTAGGCAGAAGTCTGCAACTGAAAAAAGATGGTCCTTTCGTTTGCTTTGCCTGGCCTTGCTTCCTATTTGAGCTTCCGATCACAAAGAACATTTTCGTCTAATTTGTCCTACCAGTGAATCTCAGTTTGGGAAGCTGTTGTGATGATGGCTTTCTATGGGCTTAGGCAATCAAATTTGCATAGTGCTTGATAAAGAAATTGAGAAACAGAACTAAAAGTAAAGAAAGCGTGGTGAAATCCCCAAGGTCAGTTCTGCACTAACTAGCAAAACCTCTCTTCAATGTGTTTGTCTAATTTTCTCCTCAGAACAATGCCAAGGTGGCAGTGCTGGGGGCATCAGGAGGGATTGGCCAGCCTCTCTCCCTTCTCCTGAAGAACAGCCCGCTGGTGAGCAGGCTCAGCCTGTATGATATTGCTCACACTCCCGGCGTTGCAGCTGATCTCAGCCACATTGAGACGAGAGCGAATGTTAAAGGTACCGTGAGCAACTGTAGATGATCAGTGTTCATAGTGATCTTGACTGTAGGGGCTCTGCCAGGTGTGTGTGACACTTGGCGGTGCCTGTTGCTGTGCTTCATGTGAAGGGGAATCTTCATGTTATCCTGAAGCCTACTGTCAACTGAAGTAGCTTTTTTTCTCAAGCAGTGCATAACTAATTAGGGCTTAGTTGATTGGACTGACTTGTATGGAGGTGAGAACAGTCTGTGGTTGCATTGTTGGAGGGGAATTCGTAATAACTGGCAGGAAACATTCAGTAAAGTCAGTATCAGAAAAAAGCCTGAGCGTTGAATTTGAAAGCTTGTCTTCAAATAGACTAACACTCTCTGGGTGTCTGCATGAATTGTACATGCTTCTTTTCTTCAGAGGTAGCTGTCAAGTTCTGAAGAAATCAAAGAATACTTAATCTGCTGATCTTCATTTTATACGAAGATCACTGAAAGATTCCGTTTTACCTGAATGTGTCTATCTGCACTCCTTTGGGGGCACTGGCTGTAGTGCCCAGCTAGGGTCGTAGGAGAGTGTGCATTATGTATTCATAGTGGCAGGAGCCGGGTGTCTTCAAAACATGCAGATGTGAGGTTCCCACCACTCTTACTCTTTGAGTTTTGAAACAATGAAGATCAAACATCAAATAGGGTCTATCCATAACTTTATTGCTTTGCTTTTCAGTATAAATCTGAAGTGAAGGGTAAATTAAAATTGGAATCGAGTGCCTTTAGGTATAATTTCATACTTCAAGCTGTCACATATTTAATAACTGGAAAAAACGTGATGTCTAAATGTCTTCCATTCCAGGCTTCCTGGGACCTGAGCAGTTGCCAGAATGTTTGAAGGGCTGTGATGTTGTAGTTATCCCTGCAGGAGTCCCTCGAAAACCAGGTATGTTCTCCGTGTTAAAGAGCCCCAGGGCTTCACTGGAGTGCATCTCTGCAGTACTTTTGTTCAAGTAGGCTGTGGCTCATGCTTTATGGCACTTTTCTAGTTGGCTCGAGCTATAAGTGGTTTGTTAATGACACTGACCTAGAGCTTGTTGTGGTATCAGGCACCTCAGTTAGCCTCTGTCTTAGATTGTCACTTGGAAAATGGGGAGAAACATTGATTTGTGGGGTTCCTGTGTAAGGGTGAGGTGCAAAGACTTTTCACTGCAAGTGATCCTGAATCTCCCGTAGTATTTCTTTCCCAGGGCAATGCCGTGTTGAAAAACTGGTTCATTGTTTCTTTTCTCAGCAGAATAAAAACAATCCATTAGTTCTGCATTAATTGTATGATGACTTCTCTGAGCATCTCTGAATGAATGCTGTTAAGCCTTCCTCGTGTCTCTGATTAACAAGTCAGAGTTTCCACTCTGTTTTTCAGTATCCTATTGGGAATGTAACAAGAGTCTAGACTTTAATTCCTTGCTGATCCTAATTCTACATTTTTCATGGTTAAAGTGCTTGCCCCAGCAGAAATGGGAGGTGTCACTTTTGCAGCTAGCAATATTTTTGCACGGAGCAATTAGCATTCAAGCTGTAGTTGTGGAGGTAACTTCAGAGGGGGAGGAGAATTCATCCAAGGAGCAGTTAGGCTGCTCTGAGCACCACTGGTACTGATGCAAGTCAGTTTGGTGATACGGTACTTCAGACTGCCTGGATGAAATACGCTCTGATAATTGGCAGCTGAGCTGGTCACTTCCGAAAAGGGCTGATCTATCTGAAAGGGAAGTAATCTTGTATTAGTGAGAGGAGTTACCTTTGGAGCCAATTCATTACTGCAGCTGGAGAGTTTTCTCTTGATACATGAAACCAGAAGGTGAAGTTGGCGTATCGCTACCCAGAGCAGAATACTGTTTTTTGGTTGGGTAGCTTGCCCTTTAATGAACAGACGACGGGTAACTTAAAATATTGTACTGGATGTGGTTTAGGTATGACCCGCGATGACCTGTTCAACACCAATGCTAGCATCGTTGCTACTTTGACGTCTGCCTGTGCAAAGCACTGTCCAGAAGCCATGATCTGTGTTATTTCTAACCCGGTAAGCATTTTCTGGAGATCTTCAAGGAACGTAGAGAAGAAAATCCAAACTGAGAATACTGGAGTAATCTGCACATTCCTGTTAGTTTCAAACACTGTCTTTAAGGTCTCTAGAGTATTTGTAAGAAAAAAACCTAAAACTCTAGCTCTGTCAACGCATTTTTCTTGGGCTATATCAAAGTCAGATTAAACTTGGATATAAAAGCGCTTGATATCTCAACTTCTCTTTGACCGTGGTTAATAACACTAGTACGTTAGCTGGAATAGAACAGCTAATTAAGGGAGGAGCCTTTGTAACATGAGTGAACAAGTTACTGTCTTAATGGTTGTTTAAAATAGAACGTTTCTTCTATCCTGACTGTAAATTGCTCTTCCTACTAGGAATTGAAATAATTGGCCACATAAAGTTGGAAGTATACTGTTTATTTACTGGCCTGTTCAGTTGATGCATTCGCTTTGTTATTACCCTGTTTTTAATGAACATTTGCCTGTTTTTGCTTACAGGTAAATTCAACCATCCCAATAACTTCAGAAGTGTTCAAGAAGCATGGTGTGTATAATCCTAACAGAATCTTTGGTGTTACAACACTGGACATTGTCAGAGCGAATACTTTTGTGGCTGAACTAAAGGTAGGTCGTAGTAATGGAGGCTGGAGGAGGGATACTGTGTGCTTCTGTCATCAGATCAAAAATGCTTCTAAAATCACTGCACAGAGCTAAAGTAGCTCAGATTTACGTGGAGCTAGAGCTGAAGGCAATGATTCCCTATTTCCATTCTCTAGAGGAGCCCAGGGATAGGGTTTCTCGCAAAATGTAGTTCAAGAGACTTTGACCTTTCCTTTCGTAGCTCTCCCCTGTGAGTGAGCTACATGTTTGCCTTAGTTCTTTTGGCATTTTCAACCCTGCTGGTGCAACCAGAGGAGGGGGTCGAATTGTAGTATGTCTTTGCAAGTCATGCTGTGTGTGCTGCATGTTGTAGGATATTCTGCCAGGTATCAGGAGGTATAACAGCTTTGCTGCTCTTAATAGCCCCGGTGGAGTTTGTACCTTTGCTGCTGTTTATCTGAACTTGCATGAATATTGTTCTGTAACTGTCTAAAATTATCAGAATGAATAACCTGGAGTTCAGCTGTGTAGGTCTGGCTTTGTCCATGGAGTGTAGCTACCTCTGAAACTTCTGCCCTGTGTCACATGGGGTTTTATAGATGTGTCCAAATAACCGGGGCAGAAAAAGTGTGGTGGTTTTAAATGTTGTCTGTATGTCTCAGAATCTGGAAATTCTCATGTTTCCCTTAGGGTTTAGATCCGGCTCGAGTAAGCGTTCCAGTTATTGGTGGCCACGCAGGGAAGACCATCATCCCTCTGATCTCTCAGGTAGGTTATATTAACTGCTATGTGTGGCATTACGCTCTATGTGTTCCTCCTCAGTATGTTAGAGTTGATGTAAAGTGCCTTTGTGATGGCATGTAGCGTGCTGAGATACAGCAGAGACAGTCTTTCCTGCTCTTATGGCTCATTTTATTTCAAGATGCGGTGCAAGATACTCGAAGGTAAAGAGCTAAATCTGAACTCCTCTGGGTGGCTTAAACAGTGCTAGTCTTTTTTCCCTACAGCAGTTCTGGAATAAGAACTGAGGTGTAGTGTGGGTGTTCAGGTGTCTTGACAGTGTTTTATTTCATTGCTTATTTTTTTTGATGGCTGTTGCATGGTATGAGTGGTTTGCTTCAGCAGGAAAATTAAACTGCTTTTGCCATGGTGGACTAGAAGCACTCATTGAACACCAAGTATTGAAATGAGGAGGCATAGCTCAAGTTGTGGGGGGAGACCTGCTTCAGAACTGACTGGTAGTCAGAGAGTCTCCCTTCATGCATCTAATCCAGAAGGAAATGCGGTTCTAAAGTAGGCTGCAGCTTCATAAGGAGCCAGCTAGGAGATGGCCAAGGAGCGGTCAGTGGTGAAAGGGCAATAAAGCTTTGCTCTAAGCGAGGAATAAAGTACCCTTCACAGAAGGACGATCTTAGGGAATAAGAGCAAGGGCTTTGGAGCAGCTGAATGCTGAGAGGGTGCTTTCGTTAGAGAATCAGTCAGGACTGCAACAGCTGTGCTTAACAGACTTGTGTAGCTGTAGTTGAAGGTTCACTAACTTCTTAAATACTGCTTGCAGACTGGATCCTTCATAAAGCTCTTGACTTCCATAATGCCACGGTGACCCAAATGAAATGTTTATAAGGTGGCTTTTTGAAATTCCTAAGGCGTGTTACATGCTTGGAGGGCATCTGTCTAATGCGAAGGACTACATGGTAGCAAGTAACCGTGGCAAGCCCTGGCTTTGCTGTCAAGCTGCAATTTGTTCTTGAGCAAACTAGGCATGACTAGCTTACTGTTAGAGTTCATGCAAGAATCAGAAGCCTTGGTGAATGCCTGCAGCTGCTGGCCAGTCTGTCACACAGTCTGTGAGCTGGGGTTACTGATTTTCCCATTTGAGAACTGTTGGTAGCAACTGTAATGGTACAGAAAGTATCATGCGGATGGCCTTATGCTGAATCTGGAGGGGTCCTGGATATTTGATAGTAACTTCTTTTTTCCAATCTAGTGCACCCCGAAAGTGGACTTCCCTCAGGATCAGCTGGAAAAGCTTACAGGGAGAATTCAAGAAGCTGGCACTGAAGTTGTCAAAGCTAAAGCAGGAGCAGGTTGGTTCTTGGCTACAGCTTCCAAGTAATTCTTGTTGTCCAGCTGAATGGACACAGTCCTCTTCAGTTTAATCTTATTTACAACTGCGATGCAGAGTTAGGAACTGCTGATTACAATTCTAGTTGCTCTGCCATGTCAGCGACTGCCTGAACTGTGGTGCTAGAAGTAGCACAGTATGTAGGTAAGTCTAAACATTAACTGATCCCTGAACATGTATGGCTTTAAAAATCATCTCTATCTAATTAAGCTGGTTCTTCCTATAAATTTGTTCAACTGCTTAGCATGTAGCTGCTGCTTTATCAAACTGGCTGTGAGCTTGAAGTCAATGACACTGCAGCTCTGTAAACATAGCAGCGTGGAACCTTTGATACTAAAACAAGTATTGAATTTAAATATGATCTGTTCTAAAAATGATTCAACTTTTACAGGATCTGCCACCTTGTCTATGGCCTACGCTGGTGCTCGATTTGTATTCTCTCTGGTTGATGCCATGAATGGAAAAGAAGGAGTTATTGAATGTTCCTTTGTTCGATCGGAGGAGACAGAGAGCCCGTACTTCTCTACACCTCTGCTACTGGGAGTATGTGCTTTAAGTGATGGGGCTTATAAACAGCAGTTACTGATTTAGTCTTTAGATTGAGTGTTTTTTACTCAGTGATTTCCACTCAGTCTAGTGCTAAGTATCACTATAGATAACAGCTGAACGTACATTTAAGAGTTCTTGAATATTCAGGTATTGTACTTAAGCATATACCTCACGTTTCAGTGGGATGCTGCTGCTTTTATCTGCTCTTAGATTGCAGCTCACCAAGTAACCAGAGCTTCAGGCCTTTATTGAGAGGTCTCGTTTACCACAAGTTGGTGCCCATTTTTGAAGAGTTTTCATACGGTTAACTGGAGTCAGCAATCCAGTCTCCTCAGCTTGATCTGCTACAAGCAAATTACTCAGAAATTGAGGCACATGGGGAACCACAGTGCGGATTAGGATTAATAGATTTCCTTCAGAGTGCAGTAGAGGTCCCGAAAGCAATGTTATTCTTACCCTATGGGCACAGTGAAAATCAAGGATGCTGCAGCCCTGACATGGCTGCTGGGATGCAAAGGATGGTATTTGTTGTCTTGGGCAGTAACCGGTGAAGGAATGGACATAGAGAAGTATTAAGGGGGAAGGGTTTGGATGTAGGTATGAGATTTTGAAAACCTAGGTGTGCAACTCTGAAGCAGTTTCAGGTTGCAACCCAGTGGCAAACGAAGGGCGTACGCCAGAGGAGAGTTGAACTGTGGTTTTGGTTTTGAGGACCGGATGAGGCACAGAGGAGCAGTTGGTATCAGTGTCCCCTGGAAGGAGCTGAGGGGCTAGCTTCAATGAGAACAGTGAGTGAGAAGTTCATGAAGGCTGTAGAAGTTGCTACAAATAACAAGAAGCTTCATAGCCTTGCAAGGAAGCACAAGGTTTGCAGACAGTAGAAATGGCAGAGGTCCTAGGCTGGGTCTCTGTCTCAGTTGGACAATAAGTAATCAGAGCTGTTAAGTTGCTCTCTAGATCATTCAATGAATGGTTAATCCTTAAATCCTCTTTCCCTCAGAAAAATGGAATTGAGAAGAACCTAGGTATTGGCAAGATCACCCCCTTTGAAGAGAAGATGGTTGCTGAGGCCATGTCTGAGCTGAAGGCTTCTATTAAGAAAGGAGAGGATTTTGCGAAGAGCTTCAAGTGAAGAGTTGATGATGGAGAGGAATTCCAACTTCCTTAATTTATTAAGGCATCATGTCACTTTACGGCTTCTGATTCAAAGCTCATGCTTTGATTGAAGTCTGTCTGTATTAGTTTAAGGATTATTGTCAAAGCAGAGTCTAATCATCAATAAAACGGCCTCATTTTTTTCAGCGTACCAGCTGGAATTGTCCTGATGTGTTTGTCTTTTGAAGGTAGAAGCTGCAGGCCTCTGAAAGGCTGTCAGTGATAATAGCCTCTTAAAACGGGTGAGCCAATTGCACGATTTTGTAAATGAGAGTTATCCCGGTGAAGTGGCCCAGCTGTTCCTTTGCAGAAGGGAAGGTGGTAATACAGACTGAGAGTGATGGGCACTTCAGAGCTAAGGAAGCCTAAAGTTATATTTAGTGTTTAAAATAGCCGTGCATTTCTTCCCCAAATCATGAGATCTCACCAGACCGCACTCTGCTCTCTGGACAGAGATGACAGAGCAAGGGGAGGTGGTCCGGTTTACAAAGCTTGCACCTGTCCTCAGACTGCTTTCAGACCTCCTCATGTACTTTCACTGGTTTATGAAAGTTGCAAAATAAACTGCGTTTGAAGTAAAGGTTGGCATTTCATGCCTCCAAAGCAGGCTTTGAAAAGCTAACTCCAGAGAAATTCGGTAATGCCAGCACCAGCACCGTGCTGCGACGGTAACTGCTTTTGGCCATCCAATCTGTAATTTGAAAAGGATGTTTTGTACGTGGCCTTCTCTGTCCTGGTGCTTGGTTACACCGCAGTTCCTCTGAGCTCTTGGCTGTGCTGCTGCTTTGGTTTTGTCTTGGGCTGTTTGTTCAGCACAGCAGCTGGGAAACCAGGGATGATCAAATAAGATCAAGACGGGTTGAAGAGGCTTGCAAAAGGGGTATCTGATTAGAGTGATCCACAAAGTGTTTTTTCAGGAGGCTGGCATATTACCTCTGTTACCTTGTGTTGCCGGGATCTTATGTAATTTGACTTTTTTTAAAGAGTTAGTAAAGGAGCCCAGTGGTTGAAACGTCAGTCCTGCTTTAAGAAAACAATTAAAATGCCGAGAGTGACTTCTTTCTAGTTAGGAACAAAAGCCTTGATTTAGCATCTGCGTAGATTTCTTTTACATTCCTCCTCTTGTGAATATAAAAATAAATGTCTGCAAGAAAATGGTGATGACAAGTTCAGTTGCTGACTTCTTTGAAGGTAAGCTTTAATGAAGGAAGCTATTAATTCAATCTTCCTCTGTGCTCTGTGGGCTGCTTACCCTGTTGCTTTGAATTGCTCTAATCCACGTAGGTTGAATTCAAAGTTGAGCAGACTACATTTTGATTAGTTGAAGGAAATGCCGAAGCCCAGCACCTCTGGATGAATGGATGGGAGTGCTGGTTGGAGCAAGAGAACCTGGTGTTGAAGCTTCTGTTAAGGAGCAGACAGAAAGATAGATGCGGTTTGGTCACCGGCTTCATTTCCTCCTACTTGTGTTCTAACTCTTCTGAGCTATTTGAACTATGTTTTATTTATTTATTTTGGTCTAGTTCATCATCCTGAAATGGATCGCAGTTGCCAAACTGTTGACGATTGACAAGAAAGTGCTTGGCTCTGTCCCTCTGTGGAACATGTAGGCAGAGGGAGGACAGCAAGCACAGTTCTTGTCCCTCCTATCTGCAGAAGTTCAATGTATTAAAACTTGGTTTCTTTACAGAAATAGTAAAGAAATGGAAGCGTCAGCACTCATTACTCAGCAGGCTTGGAACAAGGTAGTTATTAGATGGTATTAATAGAATTAAAGAATTAAAGAGCACGTTTGGGGGGCAGTAGAGGATGTTGCAGCTGAAGGACAGAGAGGAGGAGCAACAGGCCAGGCCCAGCACACGTGGCTTGGACGTTGTGTTCAAAAGGAGAGATGGAAAGCATGTGGAGGACTCGGCGATAAAGCAGGCTGCTGGGTGCAGGGGTCTTGCAGACTTCTCAGCAGTTTCGTACCCAGAAGTAGCAGCATGGGTTATTTAAAAGCAGGGTGTTTATCCATCTGCAGAGCTAGTGGTCCCCTCTCCTGGCATTTGTGCCCGGCTGGTCCAGGGCAATTACTGACCTGAAGCAGCCGAGCAAACCCCGTGCTGCTGGGATAGCCTTGCCCTGTGCCAGGAGGGAAATAAGAGACTTGTTCTAGTCCTGCTATTTTAGATACAGCAGGCAGAGCGGATTTCTGAGGGTTGGAGTGTTTTACAACTTTTGAGGCTCATAGCATGACTTAGGTTATTCTTTTTCTTGTGTCAGCAGTCCAAATCCAGCCAAGTGTGGGGGAGTTGCGTGGACACACAGAAAGCAGGGACCCGGGGACGGCTTGGGTAAGTGGAGCTGAGGTGGAAGAGGATTATTTCCCAGCACCTGCTGACTGGCAGATTCTTCAGGGTCTCCTTCAAATCCCCTTAACGATACGATAACGTCTGTTCCTCTTTGTGTGCTGCTTTTATTCCTCCCAAATCCTATGCCTCATGCCTGGAGTTGCAGCCATTCCTTGTGCCTGGAAGTCCGCTCCCATTTAGGGCCGGGAGGCGAGACACCCTTTCTGTGGCTTTTTGCAGTAAAGGAAGAGACCAGGAGGATGGTGCTGGGTGAAGGTTCATTAACCAGTGTAGGTGTCCTTTGCTTGGTCAAACGTGCTGTCCCCTGGCCCAGCACTGCTTTAGTGGGTAACTTAATGGCTACGAAGACTGAGGACAGTTCGCAGAGGTACGAGTGGGATTGTCCCCCCCCACCTCTTCCCTCACCTTGCCGTCATCGGCGCTGGGAAGGATGGGGTTTGAGTCCCTGGGATGGAACCAGGGCGCACCCTGGCAGAGGTTCCTGGAGGAACAGGAGCTAGCTGGGTGTACGGAGATAAGCTGGCACTTTGCTCTGGACGTTGTCTCCTGGCGCTGGATCTCTAACGAGGCACACGACCTTCATCCCGCGTCCTGCAGGGCACCGCAGCGTGGCGGCCGTGCTGAGTCACGGCGCTGGCTCCACTGCCGGCAGCCTTTGGCTCTGACCACCCGCGGAGGTGAGCAGCGAGGCTGCGGCCAGGTCTGGGAGCCCTGTGCAGAGCTCTTGGTTTTATCTGCCTTTCTCTGCTCTCTAACCTGATTTGGGGAATGTCAGGACCTGGTGTCAGATTCTCACCGCCGGAGAATGGGCTGTAATTTAGGTGTAAATCAAAATATCCTTCCCAGCCCTGCCAAATCCTGTAACGCGGTGTATCGCCTCCTTTCCCTGCTCTGCTGCAGAGCCCAGCTCCCGGAGGAAAGTGGAAACAAACATCTGTATGCAGGTACCCTCGATGGAACAACCTACTTCTGTTTTACCCCCCAAGCACATTTCCCACGCTGTTTGTATGACGAGCTGTTTTCAGTGAAAGCATCGTGACTGTCCTGATGGCCCCTTGTCGTCACATGAAAGGAGGCAAGCAGCGGCACAGAAACAGCCTGTGCTTCTCGTTGTTGCGGGGATGGGTGTGCTCCTGCCCATTTCTCCTGAGCAGACTGGTGTCTAGGTGGTCCCAAACCATCCGATGCTTCCCGTTGCAACACCTCCTATTCAGGCTGCTCAGCTCTGCGCTGGAGCACAGATGCCGAGATTCGGAGGAGGCACATATTAGGAGCAATAAATAAAGATATTCCAGATGGCCAGATGTCAGGCTGCTTGATCCCACCTGCCACTTCCATGCTGCTGGGGCAACGTGATAAAGTGCAGGAAGAGGATAAAATGAGGAGAAAAGCCAGTGGTGAAGCTCGCAGCTCGGCTATTTCATTGCCCTTGGTCCCAGGGCGGCTTCAGGTTGAAAGACCGCAGGAGCAGAGTGCAGGCTGGCAGCCCTCATCCACATTTATTCCTGGGAAAACTGTTTTCCCTTCCTGTTTTCCCCAGCATGCACATTTGTTTAATGGGCCAGTGCATCAGGGCAGGGTACCAGCAAGCTGTCCCTGTCTGAACCCTGCCACCATGGAGCCTGCGATCTCCAGCACAGCTCAAACCCTCGTGGCATGCACAGAGGGTGAGCTTTAAGGGCAGATTGGTGGGAATAAGCGCTGGTGCAATATCCGTGTCCATAAGGAGCCTTAATCCTTTAGGAAAATCCAGCCCTAAGCCCGTGCGTGGCGGCTGTGCCACCCTTGAGCCTCCTCTCCCCGGGGATGCTCCGGGAGATGGCAGCAGCAGCTTGCCTTCGGGCAGGGCTCGCTGCCACGCAGCTGAGCCTGGGGACCATGGCTGGTATTTCGGTGATATTTAGGAGAAGCAGGAAAACAACAACAGGAGGGCGTTTGGGTGCAGCCTCTGCCTTGCCAAAGCCTCCGTGCGGTAAAGCAGCCTGGGCTGGGCTCCGCGCTTTACGCAGAGCATCCTCAGCCCATGGAGATCACGGGTGAAAAGGGAGAGGAAAGGGGCTCGAAGGGTGGTGCTAACGGGTTTGAGTGTGGGCAGAAGGATCGGAAACGAGCAGAGCTGTGGTTCCAGCTTTGGAGAGGACTCTTTTCTCCCCCTCGCTCTCCTGCCTGGCCACGGGCACCGTTAAATCACTGCTGCTGCATTCGCTCTTCTTGATTTACTAAAGTGCCTGCGAGCTCTCGCTTCCCTCCTGGGTGCCTCAAAGCAGATTCGGAGCGCGGTGCCGAGACGGGAGGGTTTGTTTGCATTTACAGGGAAACCTGTTAATAAAGGACACCGAGGGACTGCTCTTTTCCTGGCTGCTGGAACAGATGGCGGGATAACGCAGTGCAATTAATATGCAGGGGCTCCTGCCGGGGCTGAGGTTTTATTGCCGGTTAGGAGAGGTTAGAGTGCTCGTGCTGAGCTTCGCCACCGCTCTGCCCTTGCTGGCACCTGGGACGGATATCGTGGTGGCACGGCAGGCGAGCAGTGCCCGCGCACGGGGCGGGAAGGGTGTGACATGGGGAAGGGACGGTGGCACGTGGGCAGCGGGCGGTGTGGCTGGGCTCTGCTCCCCCTGCGGTGCCTGTGCTGGGTGGATGCCTGGGGGAGCTGCGCTTTGGTTTTGTGAAAGCAGAGGCTGGCTCCGGTGACGGATGGCTGCTCCGAGGTCGTTCCAGGCTGGAGCGACCCACATGGGGACCGGCGCCTCGTTTCCTCCTCCTGTACGGGCGTTGGGAGAGCAGAAGCTCGCGCCTTTTGCAAACCCATCCCTGGCACCATGTGGGGTTGAGCCCAAACCGATGGGAGCCTCCAGCCTCCGGGCCGCGATCGAATGGCTCAGGGTCACCCCGGGCACACGCGGTGACATTGGGACGCCCTGTCCCCACCGCAGCCACCGTGGGATAACGCTGCTCCCGTCCCCTTCCCCTGCACAGCTTTTCCTTGCTTTTGCAACATTTCTTGGCTTTTCCTCTCCCACCGCTGCCTCGCTGGCTGGCGTGGGGATGCTGAGCCCCGCGAAAGCAGGCTCCAGGCTTTGATCGGCGGGATGTTGCCTTTGCCTTGCGAACAGCACGTGGCGGGGCTGCTCCCAGCCGCCCTTTCTTGCGCGTCGGGAGGAGGCTGGCAGAGATTTTGAACCGCAGTGTGAGTCCTTGCAATTAGGTCTGTTCTGATGCCTGCCTCGTTTGATCTCCTTTAATTATTTATCGTGGCTTTTTCCTTCCTGAATCCTCGGTTCCTTTCAAGTGATGCTTTTCTTCCGCTCCCCCTCAGCTGCGGCTCACTCTGGCTGTCTGTTTTGTTGCAATTAATGTCCTTTCTCCCCACTCATTTCATTTCTCTCCCCCTTTTGTTCTCTGTGAGATCTTTCCCTGTGCCGCAGAGCCGAGCTCCCCCCCTGCTCCCTGCCTGCTGGGTTTTTCTTGCTTTTTTTTTTCCCCCTTTCCCCTCACCTCCAGCCATTGCCTTCCTCCAGCCCCTGAGGATGCTGCAGAAAGCCCGACCTGGCCCTGCTGCAAGCCCTGGCTCCCGATCCCGGGGTGCTGCGGGGTTGTTGCCCTCACAGCAGGGTCTCCTTGCCGCCGCCACGCTGCAGGGAAGCCCGGCCGCATCTCCCCATCCTCTTTGTTTCCCAGGCCCTGATGCATTATTCAGCGCTGCGGACGCTGCGGGTGTTGGAAAGAGAATGGCGGTGCGAGGGGCACGTGCTCGCCCTGGGGACGCTGGATTTTCCTCTTCACGGGCTCTTTTCCCCCTTTGCCACCAAAAAAAGAGAGGCAGAGAGCATGCAGGGGGCTTTTCCCACGAGGCAGCTTCTCCTTGTGTCGCGGTGGGGATGAAGAGGAGAGAAAGTGAGGAGCAGAGCCCTGTGACAACAGCCTGCTGATGCTGTGGGCTCGCGCTCGTGCCCTCTGCCAGCTCCTGCGGTGGTTTTAGGCAGGGCTGGGACGGGCTGCCCTGGAGCCGTGATGTGCGTGGGGTCTGCAGTGTGCACGCGTGTGCATGTGTGTGCTTGTGTGTGCATGCATCTGCACACACCTGCGTGCGTGTGCATGCGTGTGCGTGCTCAGGCGGCCCCGCCGCAGGGGCACACGGACACCTCGCACCCATGGGTGGCTGCAGCCGGTGCGTGGCCGGCGCTGGCACGGGGCAGCTCTCCTGGAGCAGCTGGGTGCTGCCGCCCTGCGCTGGATCCATCCCCACAGCCTCGACCCACGGGGATCCCATCCCCGGGCGTGGGGATGGGGAGGAAGGACGGGGACAGCTGCGCCCCAAAGCCTCCCAAAGACAGCAGCTCTGCCCTGACACATTTGGGAAACAGCTGGAGCTGCTGGCAGGATGAATCCCCTCCTCACCACCCCTGTGGGAGGCACCTTCGTTAGCTCTCCGCTTGGAAATGAGGAGTCAAACCAGGGGGAGCTCCCCCCTGTCCCCACGATGCCACAACCAAGTGTTTTGGGGTGGTTCAGGGCTGTTTTGGGTAGCCCGTGCCCTGCTGTGACCATGCCAGATGGTTTTGGGGTAGTTTTGGGGTGGTTTCATGGCGGTTTGGGTAGCCCATCCCCTGCTGTGGCCACAGCAGGTGGTTTTGGGATGGTGCGGGTGTCCGCCCCCGCCGTAACTGCGCACGGTGGTTCTGCGGTGGCTTTGGGGTGCTTGGGGCAGCCTGTCCCTTGCCACGACCGCAGTGGGTGGTTTCGGGGAGGTTTGGGTAACCCAACTCCTGCCCCGCTGGCGCAGTGCTGCCGGGTGGTGCCGCAGGGGCTCAGCACGGCCCCGAGCGCTGCGGTGCCGTTCCAGCGCTTTTACGTGGATTTTCTCTGATTTTGGTCCTTTTCGGGTTCAATGCACCTTCCCCTTCCGCATCACCCCACTCCCTCCCAGCATCTCGCTGCATCCTGACTGAGCTCTCCTCCTCGGGCCAGATCCTGCCCGCTGTCGCTCATGGTTGGGCTAACTGGAACCATGCTGGTGGCACTGGTTGTGCTGGGAGCTTTCCCTTCCAGATTCACCCGCTCCTGGCCCACGAGGAGAACGAGCGCTTGGCATCGCTGGAGGAAATGAGAATTAATTATGGGCTCATTAGTACCGACTCTGTGGCTCTGGGTAACGCGTCCCCAGCAGGGACCTGCCTCATCCCGCGTTGTCCCAGCCTTCGGCCGGCCCCCGCCGGGATGGGGATGCTGCGGGTGGTCCCAGTTGGTGCTGGCGGCTGGGCTGGGCTGCAGGTGGGGCGAGGTGGGCGTCCCGGCATGGAGGGGGGATGGCGAGTGGGGTGGGGTACGGGGTGGGACACGGGATGGGAGGGGGTACGGGAGGAGCTGGGATGCAGGG
>VXAL01007503.1:338491-392854 GCA_013399475.1 Chauna torquata | reverse complement strand
AATAATAAAAGTGACCGCTTCAAAACTGGAAAAACAGTAAAAAAAAAAATTGAGATTAAATAGGAATTCAGAAAAGATACCCTTTGGGCAGGGAAATAAAATTGTGATTAGAGATCACATTATTACTTTGTTTTCTTCCTTTTCTCTATCACTTAGAACAAAATTCTAGAAAATCTTTTAAATAATAAAACTAAGGTTGAAAATATCTATTTAATCAAATTCAATTTAGCAAAAGGAGGATGAATTATTAATTAAAGTAAAACTACACTAATCTTTGCAAAAAGACAAGACATCTTTTTTGTTTGTTTATTGGAGCTTGCTGTTTCTAGCCAAGGCTACTTGCTACCTTTCTTTCTAGTTGTGAGCAGAGAGTTTAATTTGTATTAACTAAATCTTGTTAGATGACACTAGCAGTTTACGTAGAGGAAATCTGCTATTGTTTTGTTTTTACACTAAAGAAAAGGTTGTTGAATTACTCTGTTGTTCTGGATAAAGAGTCTCAAGGCCTGTGCTTTCATATCCTTGCGTGCAGTTTGAGCAGCCTTGAATTTGAGCAAGAACCCCTTCTGCTAAACCTCTTCCTATACTTCTGTTTTCTAAACTCAGTGTGTGTGTCTGAGAGAATATCCTGTGGTTATTTTTAGTGATGTGGTCTAAGAGTCTTTCCCAAATAGATGCAATAGAATGTTTCTTCTGCCTGGAGGGTAGTTGTGGGTAAGGCCAAGCAGGTGAGGTTATCCCTTTCTAAAGCATCTCCTCACACAGGTCCAGAATATTTGTGTGGGTTGACAGGGCTAGGTTTAGCTCTAAAGTACAGAGAAAAAACATGAAATCAGTGAGCTCCTCTCTTGGAGCTATACTGACCTACAAAACAAAGCTGCTGTTAATTCTTCTGTCCACTCCGTCTTCCAGCAAGGCTGGCTGGAAAGCAGTGATTTCTCCTCTTTGCTTTCATACTTTTCATCAGGTTAGCAATTATAGTAAAATAAATAAGGTTTGAATATGGCCAAAGGATTCAAACGAGCATTAGAGTGGTAAAAAGCTATGAAATGCATTATTTGGACCTCATTTTTGTTTTCTTGATTCTGCAAAGCAGTTGGTTGCAAGCAGGCTTTCCATGTCACTGCAGAACTCTGAAGGCCATTCACATGATCACTGGAGAGGTGGCAAAGGGGCTGCCTGTTGGTTGTTAGCTGTTCTCAGTCAGATGGAAAAATCACTGTGATTGGTATGAAGGCTTAATGGTTTCTTTTTAAAATTAGAGGTAACAGCCCATTGTTTCAGAAAGAAAATTACTGTTTCTTTCCCTCATATAGATTAGTGCATTTGTTTTTGTACCAAAATGGTAGCTTACTGCTGTATGTTTCAGTGACAATATAAGTTATATAACTTTTCAACTGAGGTTGTCTTGGGTTTTTGTTGTTGTTGTTTTTTTTAATCAACAAGTTTTACAAAGAATCATCCTACTTATGTTTCAGTCTACTAGCTACCAGCCATGTACTTGCTTGCTATGTACTACGAACAGGGTTCTATTCTCTGAGTCCTTTTTCAATATAACATCTTCATCTTTTAGGATTAGCTCATAATTTGTTTTCTTTATAAAAGACTAACAGTATAAGTCAGTATTTTCCCAAACATGTAAGTATTCATCCAAATTAAAATGCCATCAGTTAGCAGAAATACAGCTCTTAGCCAGTAAAGCACCTAGTTTCCAGTTAAATGCTACAAAACAATATTTTTCCAGAAATAGAAAATTAATAGTCAGATTGAAGAGTCCTTAGTGAAGACTGTAAATTGTTCCTCCTGAGCAGAGTACTAATCATTGTAAGTTCCTAGTAAGGTGAATACATACATTAAACCTCAGAAAACTTAACATGTGTGTTTCCTAGCAGACTTCTCTTGCAATTGTGGGTAGTTTCCTTTGTATATAAAAAAGCCCAGTCTGTAGTCCACTTTGTAATTGTGAGCTTCCTATGGTTAATTGTGCTGTTTCCTAAATTAGAATCCAGCGAGGTCTGCTCAGGACATGGGTTACTATCAAGTCCACAAGGATGTGGTTCGTTGTAGTTCTGCATCAATAAAGGATATATACTTAGAAGTTTTATTTCAAAAGATATTTTCGGAAAGATAAAAACAACTTAAGAAGGCATTCGCTCTAAAAGGATTTAGAATTGCTTATTTACTTTGCACTGAAAATGGCTGTGGCATTTGCCTTTGCTTTTTCTAAAAGCAGGTCTGGGCTGGATAAAGTGACTGGTTTTTGCCATCTCTTTTACCACTTGGTATCTATCCCTCATGGCATATTTTGAGAAAACCCAGACATAAAGAACAATGTTTTCTAGAAACCAAGCAAAATAGATCACAGATGAATCCTTGGGTCTCTCTTCCTTTTCTGACTTATCCTAGGTGAATCCACAGCTGCTGTAGATTTTGGCAGTATGTTCATAGGCACATGGAGAGCTTTAGTCTGAGAAAACTGAAAATGTTTTCTTGTTCTCATCTCATACTTCCTTAATTTTACTTTGGGAGCTTGATTTATACTGGTATAAGAAAAAGAAATGGCTGTAGCCAATACATACGCAAGTATATTTTTATGGAGTTAAGTAGGCACAAGCAATATATTTAAGAAGTTCATGTATGTATGCATGCATGAGCATACACAGATCAAAATGTGCACACAGTAGGAAGGGGATGTTATAAATATGACTAAAGTTTTACGTAATGACATAAGACAAATCAGGTCCACCTTTATATGTGAAAGGATGAAAACCTGGTCTGCATATTAGGCTGAGAGCCATCTCTCTCTACCTTGTGTCCATGAGAAAAAACTGGCTGTATGAAGCAGGCCTTTCATTGATAACATTCATTGAACAACCTGTTAATGAACCACAGCATATGGCTTCCATGTCCACAAACTAACAGAAGCATCCCTGTGTATAAGTAGACTTGTCCAAAGAGAGAAATCCTTATGCTTAAAAGTACTTAACCTGTCCAGCTCACAAAGATTTTGTTAATGTTTCCGTGCATCATAATTTTCAGTACAAGACTATGTACATGATCAGTGGCAAAAATTTAAAGGCATTTTCCCATGTAAACATGATGCAGAGGTAATTTATAAGTCGGGTGGCAACTTGGCATGTTTCTTTGCAGGCCTTTTGCAACGTGGATAGTTATGCATCTAATTTCTGTTGACCGGGATTCCCAAAGTAGCTATGTTCAAGTACTTAGACTAATGGAGAAGAGTGAAAACTGAAAACAAATCATTCATCTCATAGATGATGATAACATTAGCAGAGAGGTTGCAGTGCGCAGGTTTCTCTCATGTATAATTTTGTCCTTGCTTTGGTACCATGGAGAAGAGGCTTTACTTCTTTATTTAATTGAATTTGATTTGATTTATTTAATTATTTGATTTATTTACTTGATTTATTTAATCCAGTATATGGTTACCTGCTTTGAAATGAAGGGCCTCATCATTCTTCTGACTGTATACTCATTACATGAGCCAACTTCCCTCCTGCACTTCGTTATCTTATATTTTCCATGTGTTTTACAAGATGGATCTTGGCATCTAATTTGGCACTGTAGGTTCTGCTGGGTAAAAGAATATCTATGAGTAAGTCTATTTATGGCTGTAGCCCCAAATGCTTGAATGTCTTTTGAAGATTTGTTTTGGGCTTCCAAGTCAGTTAGGACAGTTTTGTTCTGTCAGCAAATAGTACGAGATACTGTATGTGAGAAACAAAACTCTCCTGTTGCAGCTTTATTTGAGTTGAGCTAGCTGTTGCACAAACTGATCATATCACCGCCAAGCTGAGGATGCCTGCTTCCTCTGTGTGTTTTTAGAGTCATTATATCATTGGCAACGATTAATGACTTTCCAGCTGAAATCAGTGAACAAATATGAATGACTGAATTGTGGTCATTTTGATTATCTGTGGAACTAAAGCAGACCAGTTTGAGAACAAATGAAGAATTGTCTGAACCTGGTTAATAGGATTCATATTTTCACCATATGGCAAGGTTATATGTTTAAGTAAATGCAATCAGGAATCTAAATGCAATTATTAATCTAATTTCCTCTAGTATATGGTCGAATTCTCCTTTAAAAAACACAAATGAAAAAAACAACCAACCAACAACAACAACAAAACCCACAAAACCCACATGTATTTCGGAACACCAAGGTCCCAAGGTCTTGAGCAAGATATGATAAGGTCTAGCTTCTCTTTATCTGGTGTCTATATGTATGTCTTTTTTAAATTTACCAGTTTACTTATGCTTCTGCCCTCTTGTGGATTTTAAATGTATTAAATGCTATAGATTTATATTAGCTAGGTTTTAAGACTACAGATCTTTGTACTGATCTGATAACTGATTTGCATTATCCAGAAAAAAAAAAAAAAAGTGTGCATGTTCTAGCATTCTGCTGTATTTCTTCTTAGTGCATTGTATGACTAAAAGAATTGTTCTGCCTACCCTCTGATTTTGGATTTCTTTTATTCTGTTTTTAAATGATATTTGTCAAATTGGCATAGCTGCCAAATCTCCTACATGTTGTTCTCATTTTCTTACCCCCTTCTGTCACACAATTGCTCTTCATATGTGACTGTCTCAGGAAACCATGAAAAGAAAGATAATGACAAGGCATATGAAATACCACTGATTTATTCAAAGCTTTGGGAACTTTTTCTAAGGTTATAAGGTGAGCAGATCAGAGCCTTCTACAGCATAACGTTTTGCCAATACTACCTGTAATTTCTATCCAAAGTGTTGCAGTGTGTGCAGAAGTAGTAAATTGCTTCAAAGATGGAGGCCAGGGATCACTCCCTGTGCTGAATACATCCAGGAGGATTAGTGTACATAAACCTATAGTAAATAATGCATAAAAATGGAAATCCAGGACCAGATATTATTTAAAACATTATGCATACAATTGATGTTTTTCTAAGTTATTCAAATTATTTGTCACTTTCATTGTGGTTTTGGGTTTTAAACCAGTGTAGTTTTGAATTTTGCTACAGAACTGAGATATGTGGTATGTTCATAGTGGGTAGCTGGAAGCAGAAAAACTCAGCTAATGAAAAATGACCTATCAGTATCATTGTGGCAATATAATGGTCAACACAAAGTAATTTAGATAGCCTCCTCATATATCTTGTGAAATACAACAGTCAAAGGACAAGAAATGAGAAATAAATAGCGTGGGGTCAAAGTGGGGAATTAAAAAAGAAGTATGAAAAGTGAATTCTCAGATAGAAATGTGAAATAGGTTGCTGGTTTCCTAGAAGGAGATGGTGGTATAGCACCGGAGAGCATTCTGGAGGAGCAGTCTTTAGGGGATTTATAACAAAATGGAGGTAAAGACAAAAGCCTAGTCTAGTCCTGCATTTTTCCTCTTCAGTGTTCTACCACTGCTGCTGTCAGCAGCTCAACTAGAACAGCATCTTGTGATACTAGAAAGCTGTCGCTGAAAACAGCTTGCATTAATTGCAGTATTTTATGGGAATCCTGTTCTCTTCGGGATGCACAGATTGCTGGCCTACTGGAAAATTTCAACATGTTTCTAGTAGAAGCCATGAAAATTTGGGCAAGAGGCCACATTAGAGATGTCCCTAGGCCACCATGGGGGCCTGAGAGGGTGAGCCCGGGGGTTGCTTTGTCTGCGTTTCGCGTTTGGGTAGCGGCATTTGCCACTTGTTCCGCCCAGGCTCACACTGTCCAAGGTGCTGATGGCACCTGGGAGACATCGGACAAACTCTGCACTGCAGAAGCAGGGACCTGCCTTCTGGGACCAGTAAACGCTCAGGTAAAGGACAGATCTGTCAGATGCAGGCTTTTTTCTATTATGCACAGCGTCACTGTCAAAGCCTATCTTGCAATCTTAGCAATAGGGCCAGTATTGTGATAATCTCTATTTAGACATGGCATATAGCCATCACAAAAGTACAATTATCTGCATTTTGGCCTGAGTATACCCATTATTTTAACATTATTCCTCTGTGCTTCCATTTGCCTCATTTGCATGATGTTGCAGAATATTTTTTCTATTTTTGAGAAAGTAGCAAAAATATTGAAAGCCTCTGGCAATTTATTTCTTATTGGTAACTAAGGTTTTATCATGCAGTGTTGTTGCCTGATGTAGGTCTAGTTCCTAATCTGTAATTTCTCTGGTCAAAAACTCCTTTTGTTGTTTTTCTTTGCTTTTTTTTATTTTCCTATTTTTATTTTTATCTTATTTTATCTTTTGTGTCTGTGGTCATTTTTATGTCCACAGATGACAGCAGAGACTTAAGGGTAAGAAAAGAAAGTGTATTAAAATGTAGTTTCTCTGCAATAAAAGTAGTGCTTTTCAGTTGAGGTTGTATATATTAAGAGTAAAAATACGTGAATTTATGGGCACTTACCAGCTTCATTTTCTGATTGTATCATGGACAAGTGCTATCTATGAAGAATTACTGGTGGATGGTCCACTCATTATGAGACACTTCTAATTACCTACTGTACTGTTTTCATTATTCTGGTCATGGTAGCCAAAGCAACAAAAAAGTAAGAAGATGATCATAGCGTAAGTATTTGCTGTGTACTTCAGATGATCAAAAAGGCGGAAAGTGTGAAAGGGCAAGCATAATTCCCATGTAAGTGCAATGATGTCCTTTGTGGTATCTTCTGAAATGGATCATGTGGCTTTAAGGAGATGGATTCTAAAAACAGCCTTCTGGAGGCTGAACATGATTTCAGATATTGTACCTTTTCTCCACTTAGGAGAGAGAAAAGAGTGTTTTAAAAGAACAGAAGTTGGGAATTCTCAAAATGGCACAATTTCTGAATAGAAGCTCTCAGAAAGATAACAGGTATGACGATGTGTAAAAAGTCCTGATGTCTGTCAAGGCTAGACTGGAAATAACATTTTTTTTTAAATTACTTTTTTTTTTTAAAGTACATTCATCTCTGCACATGAAAACAACCACATAAGAGTTGAATATTGTTCTGATGATTAAGACTTTATTATAGTTATGACCATAGGTTTGTTTTATCATATTTTGTCCTGCTGTGCTGCTCTTCAGTATATGTATGGGTTTTTTTACTCACTACCTAACACATACATGTGTATGTGTTCACTAAGACTCCCAGAAAGCATCTAGATGCATGTCTGACTTTGTGAGATTCCATAAGACTCAGATGCTTTTAGAAAATAAAGAAGAGGTGTTCAAACACCATCCTAAATAGGAAAGTAAGGATGTAAAGAACTGAAACTTAGGGCTTTTTTTGACATACTTGTTCTTGCTAAGTAACAATTTACTTTGTAAATGCCTTGGGAATTTTATAAAGTGCTACTTACTCTGAATTAGTGAGAAAAACTTTTCCACATATTTCAGTCCTGACAACAAATTCCGTTATTCTGCCAACATAACATTCTCATTTTGCTGAAGAAAGCTTAAAGTCTGTTGCTCATTTTTTGCATCTCAACTTGCACTTCTACAGAATCTTTCAGTCATTTCTCTTTACATCTTTATTTTCAGCACATTTAGGTAATCTGTGGGGTTTTAAGTTGTTTTAGCTTGCGTCCATTGTGAGACATTAATATATTTTTGACAAGGTACATGGTGTGGAACGTTTTGGTCTATGACACCAATAAAAACAGATGGGGGAGCAGAGCTGTGTGTGACGTAAGGCACGCAAAAATGTGAATCTCGCCAATTAATCATGGCATACTGCTGACAAATAAGTGACAGTAATTGATGCAGCCCTTTGAGAGGCAATCTGGAACTACTGCAGCCTGGGAAAGCTCATTCATTTCTTTTCCTTTGCTGAGTTAGTGGTGAATAACAGCCCTATTTAATTGCTGCCCAGTGTTGCTTTATAAGGTAACAGTGTTACTGACAAGCCAGGAAGTAAGAGTCTAACAGTTAGCACTATCTAGCTAATTCTTATCTGTGTTCTGTTTCTGCAAAATATTGATGTTTTCTGTTCAGTGTGTTGGCCAGCGAAGGGCTGATGCACATATATGTAAAATGCATTTGAATATCTGAATGTGTTCCATTAGGTTTTCTGCTTGTCAGATTTGTACAAGTTTCAGCTCATCAGTCTAATTATCAAAACATTTTAGTTAGTTATATTCATATTATACTGTTAGGCCATAGTGTCAGGATTTCTACAATGCCCAGCAGATTCCAGCAATAAAATGTATGTACTCTGACTAGATCTAACTTGCACTCTGTGCTGTGTTTTAGGTGAACTTGTCTGACTAAAGAGTAAACCCAGAAGGTCTTATGGCTGTAAGAAAATGTTCAGCTGTTTTAATAGGCAGTATGCCAGACCAAGGCAACATATATTCAAACCACTGTCTGCTGCTAAGGTCTCCTTTGCAGAGCATTCCTTTTTGGTCAGCAGGGAGAGAAATGAAGGCTCAGACCAGAATATTATAACAAAGAGATACTTCTGCTGAATTTTCTTTCCAGTAGGCAATGGCTGCTTCCATCACATTGAACAAAATTTCCTTCCAGAGCGACAATAGCCTGCCTTGGTTATTACTGGAGTGAGGCCAAGGAATTTCACTTCAATGCAATAATATTTTTACAGCAAAAGAGCTGCTGGATGGGGCCTGCTAGGACTATCGTGTTTGTTGGCAGGGCCACCTCCTACCCAATCGTGATTTAGATCCACTGCCATTCGCTTGTAATTATCAGGCAGGGGAACATAGTATTCAAATCCCATTTACTATTGCATATGCTCTCTGATGGTCTCCTCTTTGACTCTCTTACCTCTTTTCTGCAGCAGTAGAACAGGTGTCCCCAGCTCTGAGAAAAAGGAGGAGGTAGCCAGATGGGTGGCATAAACAGCTGTGTGGGAAGAAGTGCAAATAGGAAGAGTGTTGAGGATGTCCAGCTCATTGCTCTGGCTGTTTCATTAAACAGAAGTGCAGCTAGTCAGGTGATAACATGGGATAGAGCAACTGGCATAATGACAGACCACTGTAGTCTGTAGGAAATAGGAATAATCATACTATAACAGCAGTTTTCTTGTAAAATTCTGCTGGCACTGTCAGAAGAAGGAATAATTCGTCCTATTTTATGGACGTGAGAATTGAAGCACAAGGCAGTTAATTGCCCTATTTGCTGATAATCCAAGCACTTCCATCTTCCATCAAATGGAACAGGAGCTGCAGATACTTAGGATTTCTGCGAACCGAGTTAGTTGCATCTGGTTTGCCCAGCCTCTGTAGTGATTCAGCAATAGGACAGAATGGGGGTCTAGACACAAACTTAAGGAGGGAAACAGAGGAAGGACACTAAGGAGTCGTGTTTCTTTACACTAAACTCCCTTACAGTAGCACTGGCTGTTTGGATCTTCCAAGATCAGCACTGCAGTTCCTCTGTGGCCACAAATGACTGATGTGAAGAGCTGCAGAGAACTGGAAATACCGCACAGAGCTGAGAAATGTGGATGTACTCACCTGCATGTGAAGTGACCTGGGAGGAGAGGCAAACTCCTATGTTGTCAGAGGGGCTGCACCTGTATTTGGTCTAACTCTTCATAGCCCCACAGTGCATCAGAGGTTAATGCATGTTTCACGTGGGTGTAAATGAATGTGCACTGAAAGGCTGCCTGTACTCTCCTGATCGTTTTTATCTTGTCACCAGCTTTGTGGCCAAGCCTCAGAGCTACTGAAATCACAGCACAGCAGTACTGCTGGACACTTGGCAAGCTGGCAACATCAGTGAAGATGTTCTATAGACTGAACCACTCCTACAAGTTCTTTTCAGGTGATGTACCATTCTCCTTTTGTGGGACAAGGATTTCAGTAATAACTGTCCATTCCTTAAAATGATTTGATTTTGTGCTGACATTGCCATCAATCCACAAGCAGTACCATTTGTGTCCAGTCCGAAGGGTTTTGAAGCATGGGTATGCCAAGAAAGGAGTAGTCATCAGGGGCTTTTTTTCAGCCTTGAAAATCTTAAATCATTCTACTGAGAAGTGGGCTTACAGTATTGGCATACCCACAAATTAAACCTGTAGCTAAAGCAGAGATGTACAGAACTGCGCATCTGGGAGTGTCTGTGGAAATGGCTTGTTCAATGCAGCATTGCGGGGGCTGGTCAGTGGTAATTCCTGTCTTGCTGGTGTATGAAACGTAGATGGTCTCTTTTGGACATACTCCAAACTTCTCTGGATTTAGCTTCAGTTTGCCGGAGAGCATTATAAATATATCAGGTCTTGTTAAGCCCTTTTAGCATGCATCATAGCATCTAAGCACAAAACTGAGTGAACCATGCTTTATTTTTCCATGCAACTCATCGTCCAGCCTTTTCTTCTGGAAACACTCTAAATGATGCTTTACTTCCTTTTGTGAAATCTCAAACTCCTGATTATTTTTGGCTTCCAGGTTGCAGTGATGGTTTTTTTTTCCCTTTTTATTTTTTTAAGCTTCTTTTTTTTTTCTCTTCTGAGTTTCTAAGTGCTCTAGGCATTGGTGACTGAGCAGCAGATCTTTTTTTTTTTACTTCAATTTGGCCATATTTGTTTTCTATAACACAAATTTACCTTATTAGAGGCTGAATTTTTTCCTCACATCAGTGAGGTTGCTCTGATATTACAGTGCTTTTGCTGGAATAGCTAGCTAGAATGTGCAAGCAGCAGACTGCTAGAGAGTGTTATTCCTCTCTAGCAGAAACAGACAAAATGTGAGACTTTACAAGTAATTTCCCTGAAGGGAGGAAACTGATGGCAACGTAAAGAAAATCTTCAGTGAGATGTTGCTTGTTTACTAGGTAGGTATGAAACTCTTTTTTTCTAAATACAGAAAAATAGTAATTAAAAAAAATAAAAAAGAAGTCTTGGAGTGCAATCCCAAGAATTGCTTGGTAGTGGTCAGTATAAAAAGCTCTCCTTCCATGGAAGCTTTCTTTTCAGGTCTGTGCACATAATACTTGCTCTGACTTCCCGATTGGCTTTGTATATTTTTTTTTCTCTTGTTCCTACTGTTGTGCCTCCTCATTTCAGATGTACAGATACACAGTTCTGCCACAGAAACATCCAGTGAAACACCTCCACCTGCATAGCTCAGGTATATGTATTGGTTTCATCAATTTGACTCTTTAATACAGCGTTAGTGACTTTATGCAACTATTTTAAGTGAAAGACCTATCCAACAATTCCAGCCCATCTTAATGACGTTTAATCCAGTCTACTACCTATTGACAAGATCCTTTTGACTCAGTGTTTGATTTTGGAGTTAGTAGAAATAAGATAGACAGTAAAAGAATGTCTTTTCCTCTCCTTGCAGCTCAGGTTATTTGCGCTATTTGACACTGCTTGCTGTGTTACATGCCCAAAATTGCTAAATGTATTGAAACAGCTTTTGCTGCCTGGTACCAGAGAGTCCTCAAGTGTTTATGTGGTTGTGCCTGGAGGGAGAGCAGCAGCAATTCACAATTTCTGTGGGAGATTTTGGGTTTGGTGCACTTACTCTCATAGTAAAAGTACGTACATCTTTGTGTGTGAAGGAGTCCAGAGTAAGCCTAGGCTATGGAAAAGCAATTTTTGTGGAACTTCAGGTAGATTTCCATACCTTTTGTTTGTAAACTGGTGAGAGTATGTTTCAGAGACTGGGTGTAACAGAAATGAAACTCAGAAGGAACTCATCATTTCATCTCAGTTGAGGTGGTTTTGCATGTGAAATAAAGGGACCTGGAATTTTGACTGTTGCAAAAGTCCTGGCAGATGCCAGCAGTGTTTCGCTGGAAGATTTTGCTGTTGTGTTCTCAGTTTCACTAAACCTTTTCTATTATTTCAGTAGAATTATTGGGGTGGATTAGATATGATGCAAAATTTGTCTCCCTAGAAGTTTTATCCCCTCTTTGCGTTTTCCCTTCAGGTTATTGTTGCTGTTACATGTCAACTTCTCAACCCTTCCTTTCCTGGCTGTCTTTCTCTGTGTTTAGATCTTTCTCCAAGAAACCTGGAAAGATGCACTCATCTATTTTCCTTCCAAGTAGAAGAACAAAAGTGCAAAATGAGTGCTGTATTCCCTGCTGATTTCACAACTTGAACCAATATTTTTCTCAGTGTTTATGGAAGCTTTCCTCCAGAGACACCTGCCAGATCTTGATCCCTGCTCGAAGTCTCACTGCTGTGGCTATGCACTGCTGTGGATTACTGGGATAAGAAGTGACCTTGGAAAATGTGACTGCAAGTGGTAAAAGCGAGGATGTTTTTCTGTAGAGAAAAGTTAACACTTCCTTTGCATCTGAGTTTGTTATAGCATGAGTAATCATACAAAGTTCAAGGTTCTTAGAAAACTATTTTCTGTTGTCTTTTACATACCTTATAATGTATTTCAAGCTTTGACACAATGTGGCTGGCACAATTTCCTGAATGCTATAGCTATTTTACTGAGCAGCTAAAGTACTGCTCTTTTTAAACTGAGATTTTCTAACATTTTCAGGGCTGCATGAGTAGAAGCAGTCAGCATAGTTCATTCAGAAGAGCACTTGAGTCTGCCTGCTTGTAACTGTGTCCGAGCAGTGGGACTTGCAATACAAGTACTGAGATACGTAGTTCATTACTACATATTTAGTTATCTAACGTTTCAGTATTTCAGTAGAAGCTGAGTTAGACCCACAAGCGGTGGTGGAGAGGGAGACACTGTGGCAGAGGATTAGGTGTCATGTCCCTCTGCCGCCTACCTTGCGCAACTGCAAGGAGCCCTTTGCGTGGCAGACCCTGCATAGGCTGCAGCCAGTGGCAATGCTTCCTCAACATGGCTATTGCCTCAGGAAACTAGCAAAGGCAATTACAAGATTAAACGTGGCATATTTATTGGAAGCATTTGTTAGTAACATGGTTAATTTATGTCTTTTTGCTTGGAAAAAAGATCTTATTTGTTTATTGCAGATTCTTTATTGTTTATATCTTCTGGTTGATCTTCCCAGTTTGCATAAATGCAGCTTTTCTGAGTGCTGGTCAGAGTCTGCATGTGAGGGCATTTCCTGTTCAGTAAAGTTAGCACTTAGCCAGTAAAATTTGTTCTGAAAACCTTGTTTTCAGCTTGGAGTAGTGGTTGGGTGTTACATGAACAGTCATCATTTTCCTGTCAGTTTCTACCTGATATTAAGTGTGACCCTATGTAGAGTGGGACTTTTCTTAATACAATAACGGTTCATTACTGTGATAAAATACTTTGATTTGGGAAAAGATATTTCTTGAGTGATATGTGAACTTAAAACTCATTGACTTCCAATTAGAAATGTTACTCTAAGAATTACAATTTTATTTGAAGTTTTTAATATGTTTACTGTGATCTTCTGCTTGTCCTCAGTCGCAGCCTGGGCTCGTATTTTGATTTTTACTGTTTTGCACCTTCCCCAAGAGGTTATTTCTAGCCGGTGAGCTTACAGTTTAGATCAATAGTTCAGAAAAGGGATGAAAAATACAATTTCTAGTTTATGGCTGATAAATAAGGAATGAAATAATGAATTGGCCTGGCCATGCTCTGAAGTCTGTGGCAAAGCTAGAATTTGAAATTGTGTATTCTGAGTCAGCTATTAGATCCAACTCCTCGCCTGGGTATTCAGCAGTACAAAACCTTTTTTTATACTGAGTAGTTTGAATGTCACCTAACAAACCAAGTTCTCTTCTTGTTTTGACACAAGCAACTGAGATTTCCTCTTTTGCCCGCAGACTTCATTAACTATGTGGCTTTTTTAATCACCAGGCACTCACCCAAAATAGCCTACACATTGTTCGAGTGTCCTTACTGGTAGGAAGCATGACCCTTCTGTCTGATACTGGGCCACCAAAAAAGAATGTAGTAAATTTTAATGTGAATTGTAACTTAGCCAGCATTTACATGAAAGAAAACAATGATCTTCTTGTTATGGAGATCATTAATGAAACATCAGCACTGGTCTGCAAATGCTACCATGTTGTGATCCAGCTGAAAAAACAGCCTTGTGTAACTTGAGTACATTGCATAACACAGGAAGTGGAAAAACAAACTAAATATTGAAGGGCTGTTTGCATTTTAACTAGAGCTGAATGAAAAGTCTACAGTGAATAGCTTTTTGAGTAATTTAACTTACATATCCTCTGAAGGTATATCTCTGAGGCTGAATATATTCTTTCTCATCTGTTCAATGCTGCTATTTGCAGTTGCATTTTTCAGGGTGTTAATCTAATATATGAAATTCAAATAGCATTGAATTTCGTATACGTCACATGGCACCGTTTCTATTGCCTATTGGGTAAGTGTATGACTGCTCTGCAGCTGGGATTTGTAGGTAATTCAGAATTCATCTTCCTTGCTTAGTCAGGCATGTAACTTTGAAATTTGTTTACCAAAGATAAACGCAGTAAATCACGTGTTGTGATAGGTGAACTCATGTTCCAATAAATTCATGGAAGCGTAATAATTTGTAAAACTTGCTTGGCATTATTTATCTAGCTATAGTTCAATATGTTTTGATGCATGTATGCTCAAGACAAACTCAATTCAGATATTATTTTTCAATTATATCTCTATGTAGAAAGGCGAAGTTGCAGAACTCAGCAAGATTTCAGGAGGTGGCAGCCGATCAAGAAACTCTTCAACTATTTCTTCTAAGATCTGCCATTTTCATAGTGTTAAATTCCCATGAGGAACAAGTGTGTAAACAATAATCTGAACCTAGTTTTTGGCATTCAAAAGCTGTTTGCTAACAGCTTTAAAAGTCCTCCCATGACATTTTCAAACTTCCCAGATCAGAGATTTCTTTAGGAAGAGTGGAAGTACAGCACAGCTTGTTGAAGTTTTTGTTACAAAGTTTTTCAAGGAAATTGCATCCAGACAAAAAATGGTAAAAATCGAATTTAAGGACTGAAAAATCAGAAAACTGAACTGCAAAATGAAACTGTCAGTTTTTGTGATGGGCGGTGTGTAAACAAACGTGCACAAAGTTCAAGAGAATTATGTTGACTTCTTATTAGCTGAAGTTCTGTTTCTCTGACCCAACTGAAGGGACACAGATACTACTGACCAAAAAAAGGTTGTTCAGCGTTGACCAGCAGATTGAGATTAGCTCACTTGTGAATTCATAATAGATAGGACAGCCACACTGTAAATTGTATTTTGTCTTTTATTAGTGGGAGAGGAGTGTAGGAGAGGGTACTGGCTTTTTTTAGTAAATAGCATGGAGCTGTGAACTTTAAATTTCTTTTTATGTGCTGAACAGAATTGGAAGGCATACTCACGTTATAGTTTCCTTTGTTATTATTAAAATTAATAGCCAGCTGGTGAGCATATAAAAAAAAAAAATGTGTTCTTTAGTTTGGTCAGCCATCAGTGGATAAGTGAGAGGCACTTATGATCTGCATTTTCTCAGGCATTACTTGGCATTGGATATTTTCTGCCACCAGGATCTAAGGGTGGGGGATGGGAAAGCACTTCACAATGGATATAATTGCCATATACCGTGGGGCTGAAGTAACCTTCTCAGCTGACATTGTCTGCTCAAGTGCTTAAAGTGCTTCTTTAAAAAGCTGATTGTTTTAGGGAAAATATTCTATTTAGAGATTTGTTGAGATTAATCTGTGTGCCTTCCACTATCTTCTTTGTCCTCTGTATTTCAGTAAAGTCTAGAGGACCTTGTCTGTTGTGATAGGTGCTGTACACACATAAGAAGAAAAGTGGTCTTTACCCCAGCTTCCCTGCAGTCAGGTAAAAAGGAAGAGACAGGAGTTGGATATGCGGAACAATCGGAGAAAGCATAGTGAGTGCTTTGTGATGCTTTCTGTTTTTTTTTTTGACCTTTATAATGTACTTGTGAAAACAAACTTTCCTGTTCTTATTGCTTCATCGCTTATATCTCTCTGGAGTTACAGTTCTCTCTTTGTGATATTAATGCTTCTGTCTATATCAACTAAACAAGATGTAATGAATTAAAGATTTCATAAACTCCTGTAGGAAACCAGACATGACGACTAAGAAACCTTTGTGAAAATCTGACCCCATTCAGGCCAAGGGCTCGTTGTCTGCCGTTTCTTTTGCTGTGGTGTAGCTGGGAAGATCTCTAAACTAAATATCTTTCAAGTATGCCAAGAAATATGTATATTTCTTTAAATATTGTTCCTTCTGCACCCATGTGCTGATACAAAGTAAACTGTTTTTCAAAGAAAGATTCCACCATAATTAGCTATTTCTGAATTCATTCCCATTTCCAGTGTAATCTAAGGTGAAATTCTTGTGGAATATGAGGAAATGAAGATTTTGTTAACAATGAAAAAATAATATTTCTGCTTATGGTAAAATTAATATTTTAAAGGTACTTTTTGTTAAAGACCTGTCAGAGCGTACACCATAATCTCATTCATAACCTGTTCATGCCCAGTTTTGGAGAAGCAAGTTTCAACATTACTTCTTGCTTAAGTGTGGTTATGAGTCTGGGCAAGTCATAATTGAGTACGTGTGTGGCAAAAATGATTTGGGTACTAAGTATCTGGGAGATTATTTGATTGCATGTGTGCAGAATGTATACCCTACATATTTATGGGTGGATCTAGTGCACAAAAATTATTAAAAATGTGGGTCCAGTTCTATGAAATAAAAATTGTAAATAGAAGAGAAAGTTCAAAGAAAATGAAAAAAGATTCATAAAGGAAGAAAATGTGGATTTTTTTTAAATTTTTTTAGGAAACTGTATTAGATTTAATGTAGTTCTCTAGTGGTGTAGTGAAGCCCTGTTTAATTGCTTCCTAAACCTGGAAGGATGTTAGTTGTTAGAAATACCATTCCAGAGATGAGCAGAGTTTTGCAACTCTTTCATTGCTGAAGGCACCTTACTCTTGACAAGACTGATCTTTTGTCTCATGCTTGCAGCCTGTAGGGTGCATGTGTTTGGCTAATGACATCCTATTACCTCTGGCAGGCTTGTATGCCTGCAATATAACTGGTAGAAAAAAGCTCTACGTTCAGCGCAGCAGTGGCTGACACTTTCGCTTAGAATGGGTACAGGGAGTTCACATCTCTTCCTTTTATCCAGGATTTCAGTGAACGGAGCTCACGCACTGAATTTGGGAAGCTTGGATTGAGTTTCGTCCTCCGATTTTCCTGCTTCGCAGAGCGATGGCCTGCAATAGAGGAGTTTATTACAACCTGGGACATGCTTTTCTGGGGAGGGAGGGAGGCAAGTGCATCACCACCCTCAAAAGATGGATCCCATTTTGAAGTGGCTGTCTTTATCACTGGAAAAGCTTTCAGATCCAAGGCTCTGAAGCCCGGAGTGCCAAAGGAATGACCCCTGAGTTTATGAACCTTCGCTTCTGGCACTATAGCAAAGATGGTGTCTTAATAGCCAGACAGGGCAGAGACAGTTTTCAGTTTAAAAACTTGCATTGTTTTAGCACTGCACTCTTGTATTTATTTTTATGTCTACCCCTCTGTTCATTCTCATATTTCTCCATTTGCAAATCTGAACAGGAAAAGAAAAACCCAAATGTTTGCCACACTAGGAAGGAACAAATTAAAAATACAAAAATTAAAAATGGCTGCATAGTTTGTTTTTCCTTGAAATAAAAATATGATTTTTTTCAAAAGCACGAAAAATACTTTTTTTTTTTTTGGAAAGAAAAAGTTACTTTCAGTGCAAAATATTCTTTGAGAACTGTCATCTACTGCATGTCTTATCCTCAAGTTCAGTGGGAGTGCTTTGGAAACGTATAATCTAGATCTCTGAGTAATTTGCTGTGGCTACTTTATTCTGTGATCTATCAGAGTCAGACTGCAGTAATTGAAGATGAAGTAGCTTAGTGACTGGAAGTGAATAAGACAATAGGGGTGAACGTATTTCAACAGAGTATACGGGTTTGATCAAAGTTTTGTGTATTATCGAAAGTAATTCCCTGTTGTAACAGGAGATTGTCTGCTGATACACATTTTTAACAGATACCAAAGCGTATTTTCTATTATTTTTGCAGGAGGATGAACTTCTGTTCAACAGCCCATCCTTTAATAGAAGTTCAAAGAAATGTCAAGTAAATGTCGCTAATCCTTTTGAATTAGTGGTGCAGGTTCATGAGGTCACTTGTAAAAGTGATGTAATATGCAGAAAACCTCTAAAACTGAACATGTGTTATATGTAAAGCAAGAAGCAAAGTAAACTGGAACATTGAAATGAAGCTGAGTGACATGCATTCCATATCCACATCAAAGGTCTGGATGGACGGCATTAGATACAAGGACATGGAGCTGGTAATGTCTCTATTTTTCTGGCTGTAGCATCGTACATAAACGCACATTGTGTTGCAACAGTCTGAGCTCATATACTTCTTAACATGGGTTCAGACTTCAGCAGGATTAGCATTAATGGCACAGTTGCAAACAGTTGGGGGTATTTTGCTTGTTTGTTTTTTTACATCCATGATCAAATATATTACGTTTGTGGATATGGTGATACTATTTAATGAAGTCCCATGTATTAAATATCAGTCAACAAAACATGAAATATCTTTTTATAAAACAAGTTTTTTGTATGTGTTGTGGAATAAGGGAGAAAAAAGGTACAGGTAAAATACTCAAACATGCTTAGGGAATTATGAAAGCTAAACAACTAAAATACTTTTGGGAGCTAAGCTACTGATAGCTTCAGTCACAAATCATTTTGTAATCCTTTCAAGTCTAATCCCATGACATAGTGGGACCCAATCTTACTTGTTGCTTCTTTTTTTATTGGAACAGCAATATAGAAATAATAAGTGAAGAAGAGGGTTCTGGAATTCAGACTCCTCTTTGAGGTATTGTACTGTATTTAATATTGCACAAACGATTAAAAGATTGATGCTATGTCAGTTAAGAAATTACCTATGTTTAGTGAGTTAAAGAGCAGCGAGGAGACAGAAAAACTGGGAACACAGAGTTAAACTGATTCGCTAGTTGGAATCTCATCATTATATATTCTTACCCAGACTCACTAACTAGTCATATTGCTGAGGGGGAAAAAAAAAAAATAAAAAATCATCATTACTGTTCTGTTTCTGTTTTTTTTTTTTAAGTACTGGATGGTAGTGACAGTAAGTTTGCATTCAAGGCATGTCTCAAAACTGCGCTAATGTGCCTGGCTCTCTGAAGGGGGATGTTTGCCATCTAGCTAAAGATACCATTTTGGTCTAGCAGGTTTGGTGTGTGATTATTTGGTATTAAGAGCTGTGGTTTTAAATTATGAGGAATATCTAAGAGGACTGTCCTTTGGACTTTGTAAACATTCATTCTGTGTTAATTAGCACTACTTCAAATTAGTATGCTATTATTTATCATTATTTCTCTTGAACTAAGCAGAATGTATACACCTTGAGTCTAGTGCATCATGACATACAGCCATTTACAATTGCTGCTTGGGTTTCTCTGTAAACCAGGGCTCATAATTAGGGTGTAAGTAACTGGAAAAAGGAGTTCAAAAACCTCTAAGCTGGCTCTGATTTGGAGAGGCTGTGAGGTGCAGCTCAGTGCCATGTAGATAAAGTAGCATTGATGCTTGAATCAGCAGAAGTAGCTCTTGGCGTGAGGTAGCAAACCCCACTTCTCAGGTCATCTTAATTTGGGGAAAGGGCTGTGCAACCTCAATGGTATGGTTTCCAGGTCTGAAGCTAGCTCAAGTGTCATCGTAGCTCTGGGTGCTTGCGTTGCACTCCATTGCACAGTAAAAATTCACCTGTGATTTCCTCAGAGGAGGGACAAGACAGTGCCCATTCCTAGAAACAAAACCAGACTACATTGACTGCAAGAGAGGTCCTGCTATGTGAGTGCATATGCAGCACTGAATGACTGGTTCATTGCTACCCTGCGCTGTATATAACCATTTTATACTGCAAAATGAGGGTAGGAACCATAGCATACTTGGGGCAGTTTTTAAGCGTGCTTCCCTTTGTGTTTATGGCCATGTCTACGTCACTAAGTTTAGTGGAACTTCCACAGCAAAGCAGGTCTGGCAGGCAGCCTGGAGAGGCTCCCCAGTCTGGATAATGGGTGGACTGGGATTCTTAATTGCCTTGCACTGTACCCCAGTATGTAATTATGATGCATACTCTACGTGTATGGACAGAATGGTGAATGAAGACTGCAGTATTCTGCCCTTGCTTAAAATTGAATATTTTTGGGAACTTACGGCATATATATGTGTAATACTGTTTTCTCAGACAAATTGGTGGTTTAGTTGAGGACCTTTGTACAAAAAAGTGTGCAATTTGATTTATTTTGACAAGAGCTGTAGTGATCTTCTTAGAAAATAGTTCTAAAGTAACTCAGAAAATATTTCTCAGGAAACAAGTCTTTTCATAACTTCAAGGCATCAGCATTACTGTCCATCCTCAAGATGAACAAAGAAATAAATTCTTTACATTCACTGTCTTCTGTTGTTTCATTTTGTTCCCACGTGCAGGAATAGCACAGTGCCTCCAAAACACATAGGCATTACAATGTGCAAAATATTTGTTTAGAGAGCAAAGCTTTTCACCCATCAGCCATCCCTAAATACATCCACTGCTCGGGAAGCCCACTGGAATTAGGTGGCTAAGGAACCAGTATCATTAAGATTTAGAGTGAGATGCAGACATTGGCATAGGATCATTGCTGGTCCTGGAGCCTTTGTGCAGAGTGTGTAGTATTCCCCTCGCTAATCAGAAGCAGATACTCCCCTCTCAGCTGTCCCCTGTACTCTTGTTCACATTCTTACATTAGAAGCGTGGGCCAGGCAGTGAAAACTTCATTTCCCATAATATCTTCAAGGAAATCCATGGGATTATCACCACCTGTTACCACTGTGCAACACTCAGATGCTGTTCCACTTTGCGAGGTGAAATAGAAAGTAAATGCAAATGTGAATGACAATTGCAAGAGTGGATGGCTGCAAGATAGAGCTTCACAGGTAGGTTTTCCTGCCTCAGGATCAGTGTCTGGACATCTCAGGACTCTACACTTCAGTCCAGCTTCCATGGTCTTCCTCTGATGCTTGCTTTCCCTCTGTTTATTTTCCGACTTCACCTCTTTATGACTTTCCTGGTCTTTCAATGCCTCACTAATGCTTTTGTTGCCTTGCTTTCAAATTGTTTCCATCAAAAAAAAAAAGCTGAATTTATTGTAACAGATCTGAACATGCAGCCTCTAATGCTGGTGAGACAAACGCTGTGGGTGGGATTCAGTTGCCTAAGCGTAGCTGCATTGTGCTTTTGAGGATGCCCTAGGGCAACCTGCTTGGCCTGCGTTTGCCCAGAAGGGCACGTTGTTTCCTGGAGGTCCTGTCTTGTTTGTCAGCCTCATGGAGACATTTTCACATGCCCTAAGGCAGCCAAACTGCCACTAGACGCCTGTGTTTACACAACTGAATCTCACCCGCAGTGAAACGCTGCAGTCTCTGCAAAGGTTGAGAGAAGTTTCCTGATGACATTTTTTGACAGAAAATTGGGGTTTTATTTATTCTTTTGTGTGATATATGCCTTTTCTGTGGGCAGAATTCCCACTGAAAACTTGATTGTTCAGCTCGCTCCACACATGCACCCTGTCAGAGGGGAAGGAAACATTTTCTGACCAGCTTCATAGCAGCAGCAGCTTACGCTGGTGACTCCCATGCTCTGTTGTGAATTATTGCCACTTAGGAAGCGTTGCGTTACAATGGAATAACATGCTGTTTGGAGCATGGTTTCCAATGTTAGTGAATCCTAATTTCGGCAGAAAAACAAAATAGGGACAGGTAGCAGAATAAGTAATAGCAGGAATATTTGTGTTCCTATCATAACCGTACATTGTTATAATACCAGTTCATGTGGAAACTGAATGCTTGTGCTTCTTTTTGTTCTCTTTGCCTTACACAGTCTTTGTGCAGAGTGCATAAGGATTTATTTAGAAATGCAACCCTCGCTCCTGTGATCTCCACATGGGGGCAGAGGTCCATCTGTTGATCATTTTTGCTGGGTGGGGGTATTAATTTTGAAAAGAGCTAGGTAATAGACAGCCTGCATGTTTTTGGTATTTCTTAGTGTGCTTATGGTGGCGTGTGCTTCCCTCTTGTCTCCGAGGAGGGAATTTTCAGAAGTGCTCCGTTGGCCAAAGTCTGTTCCTATTAGGAAGACTCTCCTGGGTGCAGTGGAAGTTGAGATAGGACAATCATAATCACCCTTTTTAAAAATCTCATCATACATAATTTTGTAAACAGCAGGTAGAATACTTGAAATGGAACACACACTGTGCAGGCAGCCTGTCAGTAGCTGGGAAGAAAACATGTGCGTCTAACTTCTTCACTGAGAAATATAGTTATTGGTGTGTGTTGATCAAGAGCTTGGCAATTTATGTTGCTGGGCAAGAATGGAGTGAAAAAGGGAACTGAGTACAGAATATATGCTGAGAACATAGGTGTTTATAAGCAGATGACAGTTACTCTTTGGTTTGTTATTTACCTGCAGGTATTCTTCGTTTCAATATTCTCTTGTCATTATCCTAGTTGTGATCCCCTCCATCTCATTACAATTTTTTTTCCACAGCATGCTTAAACAGTGTGATACATGGTTGAAAAATATTGGTGTAATTTATACAATATATGAAGAAAGGATGTTGTTGGGGGAAGTCCACCTAGGTGAACTGGAATGGGTAAAGTACAGAAGAGACCTGAAAGTGTATTTTGTTTCCTCTCAGTTGCCTGGTATTAGCTATGACATTGGTTGTAGCTATTCTGATTCCCTGAAGGGCACCCTAGCAATATTTTACCTGTAGCATAAAAGGTAATGTGGATGTAATATGTGTAAGTAGTGCCTGTCTCCAAAGAGATGTTGAAAAGAGAGGAATTAGATGTCCTTGAAGTACTCATGTTTTTAGCTGAAATGGACAGGATTTGCGTCCATCTGTTACATCAGTGCACTTTATATAGTATTGCTAGCCTTTTGGATGATTGGTCAGTCCCAAGCAGAATATTTATGAGAACTGCTACAAGGTGTTGTAAGGGCCATTCAATGCTATCAAATGCTTTTCTGGCAACCTATGATAGGACAGTTGAATATTCAGATCATTAGGACACAGGCGTTAACCATATTGTTCCTTGAAAGTAGCTTTTAACACCAGATTTATGAAACCCATTTGACCTTTCTCTATATTTATAGAAATGTGGTAATGTAGTCTGACAGCCACAAGTTTTTGCTACCTTTTGTAATTTACAGTTAGGAAAGCTGTTTGCTGGAAACCCCTGATTTGTTTGATTTGATTCCTGTTTGATCTATTTTGGGATTAGTGTAATTAGATGAGTTGTTGAATTGGCTTGGACAGGGCCAATATTGAAGTTTTTCTCCTACAGCTATCTCGTATCAGCATTATTTGGTATTTACAGTTTTATATAGATGATCAAAAATCCCAAACCCAGGGGGAAAAAAAAAAAAAAGGGGCCTTGTGTCAGTAATAGTTCCTCTTTGATGTGATATTACTTTTCCAGCTTATCTGTTTTCTATCCTGTCTAGATACATAACAATATATATCTCAGCTATTTTATTTGTGTCGTTTTGTTAGGAAAATGGTATATTTATTAGTCTATATGAGTAAATTTCTTGGTACAAGGATAAAGAGGGCAGGAGTTTGGGGTTTACAGATGTTTTTATTAATGAAATTACTCTTTCAGGATTTTTTTTTTCTTTATCCCCTTCTTTGAAAGGGAGGAAGAAGTGATGTTGAATTTTAGATTTTGCTCCATCACATTTATCTTGTAAAAAGTTTCTGCACTTGATTGGAATTTGCTGTGAAAAATGTCAATAAAAGAAGGAGAGATGATTACTGCTTTTCGGTAGTGAAAAATGCAATTGCAGAGTCAGTGCTACTGGCTAAATAAGCTAAAAGAAAGCCAAAAAAATTGTTACTGCTGCAGAGTTTGGTTCTGCATGCCAAAATCAAATATGATCTTTCCCATTGGTATTCTGGTATAGTATTCTAATGCAGCCTAATTTCTATGAGAGCTGTGGCCTTTTCATTTATTTTTCATATATAATCTACATTTCCTGCTAAGCAGGGTTCCTGGGGAAGGTTGTGAGGTCCCTATCAGAGGACATTGCTCCCAAGTCCCAGGCTGGTATTCTGCTTACAAAAGTGACCAAGACATGCTCTGGCACCCAGATCTTTTTTCATTAGGCTTTATGGAAATAATTATGTGCTACGTCTGTCAGGAAATATATATCCAAGATCCACATTTGACCACCCCTAGCAAAAGCAGCCCCAGCTATGGGTTCTTGCTTAGGTTTAATACGCCTGTTGTATCAGACCGAAGTATGGAGCTGTTTAATGCAAAAGCTGTCAGGATTATTTTCACCGTAGTGTGGCTAAGCTAGAAGAGGAGGATCCTAGTTTATCATCGATCTCCTGGATGGCTTGCTTTGGGGAGTCCCTGGAATTCCAGCTGGGATTTTAATCTTCCTTGTTTTGGTGACAGCTCTATCTGTTATCAGTGGCAACAGTCTCTGGGAATGGTTCTTCCATGCTTGCCAGGGCTGTTTTTTCCCTGTGGTTAATTGCATTAAAGTGAATTAAGTACTAAAACAAGTTCAGCAAGGACATGCACACCTCTTAAAAATGAACAGAACATTTACTCTTATTATTTATACCAAACCACTGTAAGAACTCCTAGTAAAAGTTAAATTAGAACTAAGCAGCTCATGACTTGCCATGAGTTGTGGACATAGAGTGTATTTGGGATGAGATTGTTGTGACAAGTGTGACTTGCAAGGCGATGGAGTGACCAACATTTGGGAAAATAAATTTTTGTGTTCTCTGACCCTGAACAAATTTATGTACTTACAGGGACTGTAGACCTACTGGTGCTGACAACAAATAGCTCAGAATATTCTTATAGGAGAGCGTGAAGTGAAAAGGGAGATAGATAATTGTGATCATACCACTGGCCTGGAAGTCCGGAGTTGTTACTGGCTGCAAAATGATGCACAGAAATTATTTGACCACAATGGATGTGTAGTAGTAACAAGGTGAAACTGTTGCCCTTTTCACAGAACTGATAGAGTTTTCAATATTTCACTCTAAACCATTTGCTTAGGAGTGAACAAAAAATCAGAGAGTCCTTAGGTATCCAGTAAAAACGTTGTTAATTCAACTATTTAGGTGGGGTTGAACAAGCCATGCAAATCTGAGAAGGAATGTCTTGTGCATCATTTGTGTATGTTTTAAGTTTGTGCTTCCTCCCATTTGGTTTGGTGCTTTTGTTAAAAGTATTCAAGAAAGAAATAGAAATGGTGTGCTAATGGAAGCATTTCCAGATAAGGTCTGGGTTACAGGTGGGAATATACTCTGTGGGATATTTATGAGAGGGATGTATGCCGATGTATAGAAATAAAGAGTGTCCTTATGGCTTGAAAGTATATTTAGCATAGGCACTCATAGTAAATCCGCAGAATGCAGCTGAAGGAGTGGAATGCACTGTGAAAGTGATGCTTCATCATCGTCCCATATCTTTGCTACTAGTGTCTCCCCTCAAACAAAATCTTCAAGGAGGCAGGAGATGTGGAGTGGCAGTGCACTAATGAATGTATAGCCACCTCTCAAGTCACATGGCAAGATTTCTGACAGAAATTGGTCTGTTTTGCTTCTAATCTTATATATGTAGAGCTGGGAAACACGTACAAAGGGTATTACAGAACACAGCATCAAAAGAAAACCCTGATGTGTTGGCTCTACAAATTTCCTCCAGGGTATTTGACAGAATCCATAGCTTCATATCTCATTGCACATGTCTAAATAAATATTAAAGTCATGCGTTTTGCATAAGATATGCTAGGGTACAACAGCAAGAATATTAATGTATTTGCCCCTGGCAAAGCATTTCATGGCTGTAGTAATCATCTCCAATTATTTGTTACAGTGTCGTGACTTTTTGGCTATTGTTTATCTAACAGCATTTAAACAGAAGCTCATTTGTGATAAGTTTTTATATTTTTAGAGGCTGAAGTTGGTATGTGTTTAACATACATGCAAATTAATTTGGAAAATGAGGGCAAGACACACAGATCAAGACTGTTTGTAAACTGCTGCTGACCTCACAACAGGGAGTTGGGCTTACATGGGTTTTAGTACTTCAGATTCCTCCCCAATCCTTTTCTTTCTGATGTAGCAATTTCCAGCAAAAATACATCATCTTATTTTCCCTTGCTGAGAAAGACCTAAGCATTCCCTTTCTTTGAGAACATCCAAATCCCCTTAGACAAACACCCAGGAATGTGTAACTAGTTTAAAAAACAAACAAACAAAACAAAACAAAAACCTACTAGGGTAATACTGCATTCATAACCAATTCCAGAAAAAAATATAGAGAGAAATATGAAATATTCTCTGAGTGTAAAAATTTAGTCTCTAGATAGATATTTGACAGATATTTGCATACATACGCACGTACATATTTGGTAGGTAAACATTTGATTTGCATCTCAGATTTGTACATCCTACTACACACATTGGAAGGAAAATTCTCAGATATTTTTCTGCATCCTCAAGAAAAAAAAAAGAACTATTCTTGTTCCTCAGGTTCTCAGGTGGGTCCCCATTTTGTTATGGAAAATGTTGGGGGCCTCATTGTGTTCCATAGTTACCTCCCTTCTGCCAGTAAATCCCAGAACCACTCTTAAATGTTTTCAGAAATTAACCTCATGTCCTGTCCTTCTGCCTTTTCCTCTGGAGGTTAAATGTTTGTAGGATAGGTCTTTAGGTAGGGAAGAAGGGATGCCAAATTCACAGCTGTGCAAATATCCTGTGCCCATGTGTGAAGAACACTTCAAACAGTGCACTCAGGATGTGCCAGGGCTGGTTCAAGACAGACCAAAAACAGGTCACAGTTCCAGTGAGGACTGCCAGCCTGGGCAGATATCTGATGTTATCCTAATGTGGATGCAGCCGGTCATTGATCATAATGTGGCCCAATTTTCAAGGTCAGTTGATGAAGTCAAAAAATGTAGGATGCAGCTAGAATCATTTTTGTTGTTGTGTCTTCATCCCATCATTTGCACTTTCTACTTCTGGTCTAAGCAGCGAATAAAGGGCTGAACCTTTATGGAGAAACCTGCCGTTAAAAGTTTTGGTAATGATCTGATATAAATGAATCTTCTAATATTGCTAAGAATATTTATTTATTTATAGACAAGGGAGTGATAACAGAGGCAAAAAGTAGGGAGAACTTTAAAATAGCAAGATTGCCATTTTGTATGTTATATGAAGAAAGGACTAATTATGCTCTCCCTCAGTCTTTTTCACCTACTCATGTTTTTAGGGATGGTTGCTTTTTTAATCAATTTATCTGTGACCGGGAGGAGCCGTCGTGGAAGAGATTCTAAGAAGATCGTCCAAAGAGTCATTCAAACCCCAGGGCAATGTTTGTTCTGTCTAACAAAGGCCAAGAGATTGGATTATATCATAGTCCCTGCCATAAATCTAGTGTTTCCTCTCTTTAAAATCATCAAATTAGGTTGTACCGCCATTGTGTTCCTTCAACAGTCTTCACAACTGAAACCATTCCAGGAGGCGAAAAATTAAATTTCCTGCCTGAGAAGTATGGAGAGAGAAAATCTGTCTTGTTTCCTGTTTCTCTTCATAAGTCCCATCATTGGATACAAAAATGCCAATTGCACTTTAGTTGGTGATATTTGCAATGTGACCTGTTAAATGAAAGTTTTAATTTACCAGCCTCTGGTAGTAATTCTTTTGATACTATCTGCATTATTTTAGAAGCAGTTTTGTAAATCAAATTATAAAGAAAAATTGCTTTGACAATTAGAAATTCATGTGCAGTAGCTCTGTAAGCAGTTCAGCCATGTTATAACTCCAGACATATTCCTGTTGCCTGATTGTTCCCTGTGTAATGGTGTTCTTTGTCTGACGTGAGAAGCAAGCTTTCTGAGAATGAAAGATTTGTCTGGTATATGTAGAGCACTGGCCAAACTAGAAGCACTGCAATGAGTTTGTAATTAGTGGCAAACCTAGAATTTTCATGTAATGAAATGCTTAAGATTCTGTTGGGTTGCTTTTAATTTATTTGAAGTTCTGAGGTCTGTGTTTTTTGTATTGCATTCTGTTGGTTTTTCATAAGTAGCATGCTATACAACAGTTTCATTAAAAAAAAAAAAGTCAAATTAGCCAGCTGTGGACAGTGTTAGGCAGAACAAAATTTTTGAACTTTAACTGTAGAAAAAACTCCATATTGGAGTTCTGGAGTTTTACCATAGAACTAAGCAGTAATAAAAAGTAGACAAAAATGACCTTGTGTCTTTCAAGACTAGTGCTTTTAATTTGTATGCTATCTGAAGGGATTTTGATTTGGGGAATAAAGCAGTAATATGTGGTCAAAAAGCTGAGCTTTTTGACTCTCACTTGGTCCTGGAATTCTAATTCTTGGATATGTACTTAATTGCTCCACAGTGTAAGACATACGTCCTGAATAAGATGTTCTCCTTCTAGCAAGTTTTCAGCTTGAAATGATACAGCAGAAATGGAAGTGCAAAGTAGCATCACAGAGCGAGTCAAAGAATGATAAAAAGCTTCCATTACTGAATCTGATGTAGACTTGCATACAAAGTAAAAAGTGTTTCTTCAAAGCTGAAAAAATTGCTAGATTTTCTAAAAATATTCCCTTAGTTGTGATCTTGTAAAGCAGAGGTGTAAAACAGATAAATTAATATCCGAAATCATTAGTGATGTAATAGCAGGCACAAATATGGGAGAAAGAGTCTATTTCTCCACAGAGATATTCCTGAAATATGGTAGGTGCAGTCATTTTTATATTCACTGGTTATTAACATTTCTGAAGTGGCCAAAGCAACTGATCTAGCTCAAATGTAGTATTTGGAATTATGTTTTGGTGTTTTGTTGTTGTTTTTGTTTGTTTTGTTTTGTTTTGTTTGTTTGTTTTTGTAGTCCTCTTGTTTGGTGATGAATATTTTCACATTTTCTTGGACTTCTTCCAGTAGTTTACAAGAAGGTGCTTAGTAGACTGTGGAAGACCCCAGAAATTTTCTTGCTTGGGTTTACTCATACAAAGTGAAATAAGCCTCCAATTCAAAGATATGATACATGCTAGTCCCATTTGGAGTACTGTACCTTCATCACATGTGACCTTACTGTTTGATGATTTGGCACAATGCCACAGCATAATTCAGTGATCCACTGAATATCATGATTCTTTCATGTGGAAAACAATAAAAAGCATATGGTATCAATTATACTTCACTATTTCCCTGAGAATTCAAGCACCAGAAATAGAAAACGCTGTCTGAAGACTGAATTTCCATTAACCGGAAACAGTTGGTATAAATTATTTTTACTGAAACTGCTTATCAGCCCTGGGTAATAAAAGAAAAATAACACTGGCATTTGATTGACTTCATAGGTGCAAAATATGTCATGCTCAGAGGGAGCATAAAATTGCAGGTCAGGCAGTGGAATCATTTTATTGAGTATTGCATTTTTCATGGAGAAGTTTGGAAGAATCTTAATTTCTACAGCATCTCTACTTAGCATGGTGATTTGTGCAATAGAACAAGCATACTGGATAATGAATATGATGAGTAGCTACAGTAAAAGTAGAGCATAAGAAGGGAGGCGTCTAGAATAATAAGACTTGTGGTGTCATTGCAATTGCGTAAATTCTTGCACAGGTACCTTCATATGTTGCAGGGAATTGAAAGAGTATCCTTTCATTATCATTTCTCATTGGTGAGATGTGACATCCATAATTAGGACGTAGTTTCTGGGTACCATCCAAGGTGAAAATCCTGACCTGTATCTCTTGACAGTCTCTTGACTTTTTTTTTCTCTGAGGCAGAGAGGTCCTTGCTTTAGGTGTGTATGAGTGTCTGTAAAGGCACAAATTGGACTTTAGGTTTCAGCTAAAGAATGCACTTAAATGCTTTAGAAAGCAAAGCTGAGCTATTCAAAGAAACGTTTTTACTAGCAATGTATTTCCAAAGCACGGTTTGGGCCTGAGTTTTGGAAATTTCAGAGCTGTACATGTTTTGATGCCTTACACTCTCAGTGAGCACTTTCATTGTAATTGCCCTTATAGAAGACAGTTACAATACAAAAGAGAGGGCTTTTGTTCCTCTGTTCCTTGGCTTAAGACAATTACTGTGCAGAATCTGGACTAATTATGATGTGGCAACATCTCCGGTAAACTGCAGTCAAGTTTATATTACACTGTTTGTCTGAACTCCCAGGATTTATTGTTACTGCCTACTACGACATTTGGTAAATGGGTTTTTTTCCTATAGTTTCTGTAATAGGAACAACTCTATAAAAGTGGTAACGTTTACTCAGATACAAACTTCGGCTTAACTGATAGTAGCTCTCAGAAACTTAAACATAATGCATCTGGAATTACCATAGTAAAGCAAAAAGTCAGTAAAATTCTTGTTAACCAGAAATGAAAATAGGAAAGCAAGTTAGATTCCAGACTTCTAAATTTTGCACATGACAAATAAACTGTTACCCATGTTAAATATGACTTAATCAGTGGGGTTGCTTGTATAATTATACACCACCTAGCATTAGCAGTTTATGTGCCTATGGATTTACATCTTAGGTTTATTAGGCAATACTTATTACTTTCTATTTTTATTCTAGAACTGGAGTTGCATGAAACACAGAATGGAATTTAGCCTTCAAACTTGGTATAAGTCTCACTGGATGGATTAGCAGAGGAGGTGAACAAATCAGTGTGCAAGAATGGCTGAAGTTCAGAAACAAGAATAAAATTGCAAAATTATGAAAGCAGCAATATGAAGAAAAGAATCAACATTAGACTGAAGTCTTTCATCTGGGATATCTGACTCCTGTAAAAGTAAGAAATTTGCTGTTGATTAATTTAAAAAAAAAAAAAGGTATGGTGAGGTCAAAGAAGCCAATAAATCTGTGAAAACTCCAGATGGACCTCTGTGGGCTTCTGTTAGCATTTGTTGACAAGCAAGGCTTGATTTCCATGTCTTTTGTACTGCAATTAGAATCTTTGCTCTGTTAAAATATGCTGTATTCTAAAACTGTGAGAGTAATAGTAGCACTGGGAAATGTAAGTGGACAAAGAACAATGTCCAATGTATCTGAGATGAAAGATTATATTTAAAATGTTGTCTTTACAGAGGTTCTTCTAGGAGCCTTGTGCACACAAGAAGGAAGATCTTATACAGGTGTTTGATAAAGAGTAACGGAGTCATCCTTTATGCTACTGAATTCCATTAGAAACAGCTGGTTTTCAAGCCACTGCTCATATAAGTTTAATGGAGTAGCCGTTTTTCCGCATCCTGGTAAAATACTGTGCCCATGATGAAGGGGGTGCCACTAATATAGCCTGTGTTTTAAATTCAAGCAGAGCTACAAAAGTCTGTTGGTTTAGGGTCCGTATGCACATCCCCTTCCCAATATAAGGCCTCATGAGCCCAGCTGCATAATCCTGGAAGTATTAGCGGTAGGAGCCTAGACCTCTTCCTCCACGCTCAAGGTCTATCAGCCCATGTCCTGCTGTTGACCCTTGATGCTGGCTAAAAGTCTGATCTGTTATCTCTGATGTGCTGTCTCTGAGGACTGGCCCTTGGTGTCCAAAGGCATCTGTTTTGCCTAATGTCACTTCCAGGAGCCTGTGGTTTGAATGGTGACAACAAAGCACCTCTTCTTCCTCCTGATTCCTTCTGCAGCTTTATTGCCTTTTAAGCTATGAAGCAGGTAAAACTCCTGATCAGAGCTTGGCAAAATGGGCCTTCTAGGGCTGTGCCATAGCATTATTTTCTTCCTTTAGTTCTGGCTATTTGAAGGTGGGTGCATAGTTGCTCCCAACTTTTATATCTGAAGCAAATTCAGGCAGCACCCATCTGAATTATGATCCTGAGTTCCTTATAGTTGCCTGCTTGCCCAAACAATTATTTCCAACCATCCCGAAGAGCAGAAGAGGCACAGGTAACTCACCTGGGAGCAGCCCTGCTCCATACTGTACCTTGTTTGGATCTGTTAACCTGTATGCCCAGCTGGCTCACCAGGAAGGAAGCTCTGAAGTGCTTACATTTAACTGGGCAATCGTGAAGGTCTGAAGATCCTCCATCTCCCCACTTCATCTGAGAGATGAGTGACACTGGTCTGATGGGAAATAATGAATTTTCTCTTTGCAGAGGTATTTGATGACAGAGAGTTTTCCTAAAGTTAACTATAAATTATACCTACTTTCTCTGAATAGTCTTAGTTGCGGTATTGATGGCCCAATATACAAATGTTTTAACTGACATAGCCAAATTTAGTAATGTTAAGAAAAATATATGTATTTGGAAAACATTAGGATTTATTGCTATAAAATAGCATCTAATAGTTAAACTACCATAATTTTCCAGGCATCTTTCATTAGAGAGACTGATGACTATTACTACAAATATCCCACAGAGTGTTCGATTATGCTGGAAGGAGGGTGAAAACGACATGCCAGAAGCTACGCAAGAGAGATGATGTATATTATTCTAATTTTACGAGGTTGTAGATCTTGGGAAAAGGAGAGATTTATAATGCCACTCCCTAGAATAATTAAGAAAGTGTGTATGATTTATGTGTACGTAGTGGGAAGATGGGGTAATTTGCTGAAAATATCACAGAAAATACAATCTCTGAATAAAAATTATCCATGCAGTATGTGTTTTGTCAGGATACCTCAGAAAACTCCACATATTCTACACTAGTCATGAGGTAAAAGTTCATTTTTCAAATTGAAAAATGTCTTTCTTTGCTGCAGAAGTCAGCCATTGTTTTTTCTTTCAGTAATTTGAAACTAGCTGAAAATACATGTCGTGTTCAATGCCACATAGTCCAAAAAACACCACTGATGAGCTGCCAACATAATGTTTTATAAGTCTTGTCTTCTGAATGAGAGCAGAAATTAGGTAGGGACTTTACTTTAAACTAGGCATAGGCCGGATTTGGCAGGCCATTTAAGTGGAGGCTTGCTGGTATTGCATAAGTGCGTTGAAATCACTTCCAGAGATTTAAAAAAAAAATCTTCTTTGTCTTTTGAGGGATTATTATTTTGGTGATTCAGAAACAGAACAATGGCAGTCTTACATGCTTTGTTGACTTGAGGTCAGGAACAACTGTGTGTATGCAGATCTTGAAGTAGAGCTTGTTAAGGCCAGTTATTTAAAAAAAAAAAAAAAAAAGTTGATACTGGATCTTGTAGTGTTTTCTTCCCTTCAATTACAACTAAAGATTCAGCATTCAGATGACTACGTGGACAGTGAAATAGTGCAAGTCATTTCAAAGAAGCATAAAGGTTGCTTTCTTTGATATTTTACTTTGCACTTGTTCCAAGAGCCCATAGGAAAAGCAAGCTCTCATTAAGAATAAAATACAATTTCTAGGGAAAATTATAGATAAAATCTGTCTATTTTCAAGAGAAAGTGTAGGGACAGTAAATTAATACTTCATATTCTCATAACTGTTAGCTAACATGTCAGACTGTGTTGCAGAAATGATGGCATCTGGCAACTTCTTCAAGGGAGAAGTAGGTCTTAGGTTTTTTTCTTAAGTTGTCTCCATTTTCTCTAGCAAATTCTGGATTTCACTCTGATCTCATTTCTAGTTGTTTTAGACTAGTGAAACTCCACTAACGTCGAGTAATACTGAGTAATACTGATTTGTTCTAATACAAGATACCATTAGAAAATTAAAAATGGCACAGTTGTGTCCTTCATATGTCCCACTGTTTGTATTCAGGATAAATATCAGGAGTGCAGGTCTGATTTTTAGCTTCTTTCTATAGATCATTAAAGGACTGTTTATTAGAGTCTAAATTAATGTGAAAACTGGCTTCATTGCGTGATTCAAAGTTCATTGATATCAGTGGTGGGATACCCACTAATGGCAGTGACCTTCTGCCTGTCATAATTATTGCTAATCTCATTGCTAATCCTGTGCTTAAAGTGTGGGAGCAGCTAGCAATCTGGGTTCGTGCAAGAATGCTTGGATATTTTTTTTTTTTTTTTGCCCCAGAAAGGCAAAAGGAAACAACAAACATCAAAAAGTCTGTGTTTGCTAACTAGCAACAAGAGAACTGAGGAATTAAAGCTGTGTGTGGTATCTACGTATAAACATGAAAATACAGCACCTGAAGAGCCAGTTCTTTCTAAAAGTAATTTAGTTTGTATGCTAATATCTTTACAATGTACTGTTTATCTTCTAAAGCAAAAATCTGTAGCTGGCAGATACAGATTATAGTAATGGAGCTAATTTTTTTTAAACTCAGGTATGGTAATCTAATTACAGTTAAACAAGAAAAAGTAAATTTGCCTTTGCAAATTCATTTTCTTACATGCTTCTCTAAAGAAAGAAAACATCAGTACATTTCTCTTGAATATGCAATGTGATACTGTCAAGCTTTAAAGTATTTTTCCTACGGTTCTGCAGTGGAGTAACTTTTTTCATTCATACTGGATAAAATCTTATGACTGCTGTTACTGACATCTGTGTTATTTATTTTAAATTAAGTGTTCTAATATTTTTCACAGAGAAGAAAATATACTGTGGACAATCTAGATCCTTTGAAACATATTCCAGATCATGCAGATGTATTGCTTTATCCATATCTTATGTGCCAGTCTGACCGCTGGCTTGTTACCTTATGTACATAATATGTTTATTAGACGGTCATAGGAAATTTCCTTCTTCACTGTGAGTAGCTCTGAGGTTCCCTCTTCCTCTCTCCCCAGATGTGGTCTTCTGCTGGGGAACAAAAAAATTAAACTAAGTGTAGTCTAGAGATAATATTTTATGATGATGCACTTATGTAGGTAGAGTTTTGCGTTGTTTCTTGAGGTTTTTCATCCCCTACTCCACTGATCTCAACTTTTTACATCAAATTTGTGCTCTCATAATGATATTTCTGGGCTTTACCAGACACAGAAACACAGATTTGTGCATCTGGTCATCTTTCTGGTAGCACGTGGACAGTACTGCCATAAAACAACTCTGGAGAGTACATGGCTGTGGGACTCTCAGGCTCTTACATCGAGGTTGCAGCTGAAGACTTTTTTAATCATCTTTCTATTTCCAGGATTGCTGTACATATTTACAGAATGGTGGAAGCAGCACATTATTCAAAAGTAAAGTTTGTATAAAGATATGTCAAATGCATGCATGTTCTGTGTTTCAGTATGACAGGGAAAGAGCTTCTCTTCTCCAAGCCTCTGCAGTCCAGCTCTTTTCACAGTTGTGCTGGGTAAGGAAAGCCAGCAGTGAGACATACTTTGCAGAAAGCAAACAAATACTTATTAGTAATAAGTTTTTGTTACAGGATCCCAGGACAGCCTGGGACAAGAATGAGGCCTCCTGTGCTACTTGGAACAGGGATGCACACACAAATGCACACAACTCTGGGTAAGAAGCAAGACACCAAGAACTGGTGAAGTACACACTTGGCTGCTTCTATGAAATTGTGCACAAGATTTCTGCTTCCAATTAGTACTGCTTTTTTTTTTTCCCCCCTTTATGAATAAGTTTCTTCTGCCTATTGCAGGTGGCAGACCACTTTTCTAAGTTTGTTTTCATGTGTGTCCTGAGACATCAGAGGGAAATATCTGAGGTGGGGGACAGAACTGAAGAGAGACTGGAACACTGTGCAGGTATGATGAGATTGTTTCCATACAACTTCTTTGAGAGAGAGAAAATACTAAGAAGGGTGAGGCTTGGGGGTTTGTCGGTGCTGCGTGAATGTGCACGTGTGGGAAAGAAGGATGTCTCATTGAACAGTGACATCAAAACAAGTCTGTCTCATTTCTTTTTTTTTTATTTACATATGAGTCAAAAGTATATTTATTTGGACAGCTTGAAATAAACTATTTTCTAGCAGGAAAAGTACAGCTAAATCTTTGTGTACTACGAATTGGCACCACTGCACTGAAATAAAGAAATCTTTGTTGATTTACATCAGCTGTTGCATATGCTTAACTAGAAAAAAGTATAATGTAGTGCATGTTGTAGATGTCCAGATCCAAATTTTTTCAAGTCAGTTCTTTAGCTAGCATGTTTGGTTGATTGAGATATCCTGACAGGTAGATTAGAAAAAAAAACTGGTGAATTAAAATTAATATATCATGCCAGCTCTTTCTGATTGGGTCATATGCTCTACCATAGTAGTCCTAATGCTTTCTTCATATATATGCGCTAAAGATTTTATTATTCAGTATAGCTTCTGTTTTGAGGAAGAAGACTACTAATGTCTAATCTTTTGTAGAGAAAGCGCAGGCTATATATAAACAAGGATTGTTTAAGTTGAGGATACATGCTGAATCTAACCACAGTACTAGTGATACAAGAAGATGCAAACTGCTAGAAACTAGTTTCACAACTTTATAGGGTTACTCAAAGGGACAAAAGCATTGCACCAAGTTGACTGACTGACGCAATGCCAAAGCTCACACAGGGGCAGACCTGTTGCCCGACACAAGGCTGTTTTGGCCAGAAGCTCAGAGCAGCAGAATTTGAGGAAAGCGGCTGTGAGAGGCAGTGCTCCCACACCCCAGCAGTTCAGAACTCAGGGGAAACCAGAAGCTGTTGGCCTTGAACAAAGTGGATGTAATTGGTCTCATGTTTGGAAGAAGAACTGTTTTTGTTGGCAAGTTTGCTCTTTAACTTGGCAAAGACCAGTACGTTATGGTAAAACCTTGTAAGACCAATAGGCTGTCTGTGGGCTGTTGCCCATCTTTCATCTGATCCATCTTTGATACCACAGCATTTTTTCTTCACAAGATAACAAGGTTATGAGTGGGATCTTTTTCTGACATTGAAATGGTTCCACATCCTCTCTCCAGGACAAGTTACCTCTTGGGCCAAGAATGCTTCAGTTTAGGCGCGTGGAGCCAGGCACACACTGCTTTGAGTTGCGTTTGCCAGGATTTGGCATTTATATTTCTGTCTGACTTGCCTCCAGTTGTAGCTTTTCCTATTCTTACATTTGCATTTGAAATGTACTCTGTGTCTTTTGCCGGTATCCTGCACCTTAGGCAGTTTTATAATGGCCCAAAAAGGTATAAAAGGCTTCTTGGCATAACAGATCATCCAAACTGTGCTACCAGAGCTGACCCACCAGTGACAGCTGCACAGGAGGTCTTTGTGTCTTTATATGTTTAGCCATAACTTCAGAACATCTTTGTTTCTCAGCCCCTAAGAGAAAGGGGTGTGGGTTTACAATGTCTTGACACTGATTCCCTCATCTGAAAGATTCCCAGGAGTAAGTGAAGTCAAGAGAAGGAGGGATTTGTGGGGAGAGTATGAAAAGTGTTGTGAAAGGATGGCAGCAGAGTGTTGGAGAAAGCTTTATTTTAACATGCCAGTGAATTACGAATTGCAATTTCAACCTCTTTTTATTCCCCAGAGTGAAGGAGTGAAAAGGAGAGGTCAGATTTTCTGTTGAAACAAAAGCTTTAAGCATAATGATCTATGTCTGAGAGTAGGCATTGGGTTGGAGAACTTGACTCAGCCTTTCAGGCAAGTAATAGCCTGCTGTGCCCACAGAGGTAATGAAGGATACGTGACCACATCCCTTATGGATAAGAATGGGTCATGCAAAGAATATTGAAGATGTGGCACTGAAAAAGAAATACAAAAGATTACTCCTGGAGACCTTATAAAATGACAGTTAACTCTACTGTTCAACAGAAGTCCTTCTGGCAGATTGTTTAAACTGTGCTCTTTTATCCAACAGTGGAACTGGTAGAGGAGGGCAGCTTAGATGAGAATGAGTTTTGGGATACTCCACTATGCCAAGACTGCAGAGCTTCATCCAAGAGACCTACTGCTGTCATCTCCCACAAGCAAACAAACAAAACCTAACTCATATACGTGGAAGCTGGGAAAATAGCTCATGATTATTAGTCATGCAAGAAAGAGGGGGGTGGAATGGGTTTAAGAATTATTGGTCAGCTGGATTTTCAAACTTCAAGAAAAAGTTGGGCTTGCATTTTGAGTAAAGTTTCTTCTTCTTTTAACTCAGCAATGTCCTTGTTCCATGTTTATTTTGGCATGCTGCTAATTAGTAATATGATTCTTGTCTATGAGGGTTATAGAGAGTATCCTGCATTCCTGAGTACCCAAAACTCTGACTGGCTTTAATGCAGGTTTGTGTTACATTTGCAGTTCATGACAGGGCTTCATTTTAGGCATCTATGTTTAGCTACTGTAAGGCACTGTTGAGGGAAAAGAATCTATCCAAATAACGTATTTCCAAAGAATGCTGGTGGTGTGAAACACTGTGTTTATTGAATAACTTAGCGCAGTGGTGGAGTAAATCAATGCTGGGTATAAATATATATAGTTCTTGCAAAGTATATGTTACGCTAAGCACCAAGATAGAAAGAGGGCATCTAGATGCAATGTATTGTCTTGAATTTTTACAATCATATCTGCTAGTTGTTGTACACTTAGAAACTGGATTAAAAAAATCAGGTATAACACAGGGTCTCTTGGTTGCATTAAACCAGCCACAAAAATCAGATGTATTTACAAATTAAAAATCAGGCAAAAGTATCTCTCAAGCTTAAGATTTAATGGGCTCTTAAAATATGTTAGCAACAATAAATTCCACTCCCTAGGTTCAAAATGCACTTAATTGTATTCAAGAATGTAAGGTGACCCATGCTCATTGCTGAATGATAAATGAGATGGATGCAAACTCCTGAAATACACGCCACAGCGTGACAAAATGCACCTGCACCACTGTTAGATGAAAACATATAAGCTTTCTGAGAGCTGCATATGAAAATTCCATCTCTGAAAATCAATGAGACAAGTAAATTTTTACTGTAAAAATTGTAAGTTGAATCATTGAATCAAATCAGGGTCCTCTGCGAACAGTGATATCTTTAATACTCTCCAGTTTTTAGTCCTTATCTATATAAAATAATTTCAGACTGAAAAGTGGCAAATTAATTTCAATGTTAGTTGTAAACAGATGAGGGTAACCTGGAACAATTCATTGAAAGTTATATCCATGTTGGAATATATCCTTTTTATTTTGTGTGCCATATTTTGGAAAGAACAAAAATAATTAGATCTATACTTTTCCACCCAAGTGACTTCTACAAATAAAAATGAGGTCAGAGAATGACATGATCTCCTCCTTGTATCTAAACAAATAGTTACATGTTACTTTATTTGCACTTTCTCTGTTTTTCAACTGCAGACCCAAAGATGCAGGCTCAAACTGGTGCAAAATATAGGTGCAAATTATTCTGCAAATGAGGCTACTGAGCTCAAGAATGCAAATTTAAATAATAGAAATAATCTGCATCCGTCTTCTGTCCTTTTGTATGTTATTTATTTTAGGCTCTCATCTCTTCAGAGTAGGAAGAGATTAATACCAATTAATATACTTCATTACGCTGTAGTTCAATGCATATATCAAAAGACCAGTAAAAGAGCCTGAAGGGTCTGGAGGGGATAATATGGTGCAAACAACTGTTCTATCTCCCCCACTACCTTATTTTCTTATATATAACTTATGTTTGTTTCTGGAAGATAAGATCTGGGTTTAATTACATCCATAGACAACCCATGCAAAATAAGGAACAGCAGGAAGGAGGGTACTTTGGGGAGCAAAATATTTGGGTGAGCTTCCTCTTGTATATTTGGAGAAGCACAGGACCTGGATTTCTCTGAAACATAAGCTGGCTTTTATTCCTCTCCCCAGAGAACCCGTGAGTAATTGGTGTGCAAAAGCAGTAATTATATTCAGGTGTTTAATCCACAGTATTTCAGAGCACATGGCACTTCACTAGTGCTTGTGTCTTATCTTGGAAAAGTTATGCGAGAAATTAGCTTAAACTCTGGGAGCCCTTGAACATACCTGCATCACTCTGAAAAATGTGTTTTCCAAAATGACTAGGGGACAGTAAGCTGCCAGTGGCTACCTATGGACTGCGTAACCACCCTGGCCAGTGGGCCAATCTCCTAGCCACCCAAGGCAGGCAAGGTTTCCTGAGCTATGAAACAATTCATCTGTAATCTCATCAAACCCTGCAGCGTGAATCTGCTCTTCAGGGGCAGTCTCTGGGCTGCGCTTACCAGAGCGTGAAGCCCCCACTCACTAAGGAGTGATTTAAGAAGCTGGGGAGCTGCATAGGTGTACACGTCCTCCTGCCCACCTGGGGCTAAACTGTCACCCCTCAAGGCCAAGAGCACACGAGTACAAAAACCTTCCTGACTCCTGAGATCTGCAGAAGATGTCTGCACTACTTCCAGAAATTGCTCTTGCTTCAGCCAGAGCAAGGTTACTATGTCAGGCTGCATCCTGAAACGATACGGGTTTGAGCTGCCAGGTCTTCAGCCCTTTGTTTTGTTAGAGGTTTGCCAGGAAAAATTATAAATAGTTTCCTCAGCCAGAGAACCTTGTGTTCTATGCAAATGAAAGCAAATCGTTCTGGTGTTAATCATCTCACTTGTCATTGAGCAAAACAAAGCTTTTGAAGCTAATTCAGAAATTTCCATGCCATCAAAATGCAAGCTTTGCTGGGTCTGCTTACCTGTGTAGTGTTATTCTCGTACATACACATACATTAGCATTGCCTTGACTCAAGATACGACAAACATACCCTGAGTTATTGGAGGTCAGTGGAAAACAGTATTGAATCCGGACTTCCTGATTCAATTTGAAATAACTTGCTGGATGAATTTACCAAGACTATGGAAACGTATTGGTCATTCATGGAAAACTGCGCTCGCACTGTGTAACAGGGAGCCCTGCTTTTAGATCCGTGAGTCTTGCCTGGCTCTGGTACAACATCCCGACCTACTACTTTTATCATCTTCAGTCGCTTTTCAATGCAGATGTTGCCTTTTTATTTTTTTCTAAGATATGAAAAAAGCACAATTTAAAAAGCTAAGGATTTTCTTTCTGAATATTGTAGGGATTTACATCTACATTGCTCTTTCCCTTTAGGAAGCTCAAAGCATTTTACTAGCTTTAAATAGCAAAGCTTTGTATCTGTCACCCTACCTGTCATTATCTCATTGTTAGGGTTTGTATGTTTGGTTAGTAACACATGCTCAATCTCCTGATTAGCACCATGCTTTAATTTCATTTAATAAGTATACTTCGGAGTCGGGATGATCTTCATCAACCAGAATAATTTAACTTTGCCATGTAGAATTAATTAAGATGAAGACTGTCAAATGAAACATAAAAAATAATCAGTAGTTCCCATTAGGAGATAATAACAAGATTTTTTTTGTTGTTGTTTATCAGTTTTGTTTTGGTCCCAGCATCAAATTTTATTTTTAAAGAACTGTTACATGTTATGAACATTCATTTAAATACCTTTGATCTCGTCTGGCGCCATGCAAATAAATAAAATCCTTAACCCTCTTCTGACGACCAATAATTAAGAGTGCAAACTAAATACTGAAAAAGAGATTTAAGAATAGGTAGCTAATTTAGGCATACATCAGGAGTTTGAAGAAATATGTAACACTTGAGAGATCAGCTGAGGCAGTCTCTGTTAGAAATTAATGGTCGTCTCCAAGAGCTGATAGAGCTCTGATACAATTTGGGGAGACTCGGGGCAAGCGACTAAAGAAGTGCTTTCGAGGGGGGAGAAAGAAGGGGACCAGGGGAACTGTAGTCATCAAAGAACTAACTACTTTCTGTTCCCATTCAAGAATGTCCTAATTTAGGAATCTAAATGTTGCCCTAGTTGTGTTCAGATCTGCGCTTGCTCTCTGCATCAGAGAATACAAACGTCAGAATACTACACCTGGTGCTGCATAGCACATTGTCTGCATGCCTATACTGGGTGCACCTACTTTGTTATCTAAATTTTTTTTACTAAAGGCTAGTGGAATATGCATAGGCAATAAGACTGTATAGCTAATGTAGTTGTCAACCGGAATGGCATTTCAGGTTGGGACCTAAGAATGTTTTTTAAATCAAGTTCTTTTCAGCATTTTCATTAATGGCTCAGAGCATGGGCAGTGGAAGAGGCTGGTGAAAAACATTTATGGAGGAAGTCCACGTGGGAGGGGTTTGAAACAGCTCAGAGTATGAAAATGAAGACTCTTAATAAGTTGGTGAAATGGTCTTAAATAAATACATGAAATTCAATGCACAAATGCAAATTATGGCAGTGGAGAAGGAGAAATCTCATGCACGAGTGTAAAAAAGGGACCATGTAAGCAGGCAGTAATGCTGTGGAAAAGGATGGAAAGGAGGTTTTAATAGGTCCAAAAATGAGTCAGCAGTGTGATGTTGTTGCAAAAAGATTAAAAAAAAAAAAAAAAAAGATTTAATTCTGGAGCATGTTCATAGATACATGACCTATTGGACTGTGTATGTAACTGTGCTCAGCAGTTACATAGAAACTTTTTGGGAATATGGTGTATAAGCACATTTAAGGCAGAAAAGTTAGGGTTCAGAGGAGAGTGTCAGTGCAATAAGGGGCTTTGAAAAACTGGAGGATTTTGGCTTGTTTTGTAGATAGAAGACTTGGTCCAACCTTTCTGTTCTGAAAAAGCTGGCTGTGAGAAGGATGGTGCTGGCTGATTCTGCATGTCCCCTAGGGATCGGGCAGGAAGTAGTTTGGTTAATGTGCAGCAAAAACATTTTGATGTCAGGAAGAGCTGATCTTCAAGCTGGCTATGGAGTCTTTTCCTTTGAAGATTTTTAAGAACAGGGCAGAGAAATATCTCCCAGGAGTGCTGGGATGCGTTTCCCCTAGACTAGGGAAACTACTTGGTGCTTTCTTTCTGCCCACATTCCTGTTTTCTTCCAAGGGAGAGCAGAGCATGGAGGAAGACAGCAGGCACGCATAAGGAGTGCACTTGCCTCCAGATATTGTCTCAGCCAAGGAGTCAAAATTTGGCCTGAAGCATTTTCATTTAATAATCATAAGGTGATAGGGCATGTAGGTTGAAACGCAAATCCATGCTGAACTAGTACAGACACTGTGAAATGGAAATTTCATAAATGGAAATTCGGTAAAGGCAAAACGCTGGCCGTGTTTCAAATCGGGGAAATTCTTCCTGCTTAAACGTGCAGTTTCTACACGATGGCAGCATTATTTGCTTTCTGGATTTCCTTTGTGTTGTTTCACATTTCCAGGATTGTGGTAAACATAAAGGTCATAATAAACTGTTCAAGGAACATGAGCTGTGTGGGGTTAGAGATGTCATCCTTGTTGCCTACAATTAAATCCAAGAAATAGAAATCTCACCCTTTCCAGCTTGTTATTGGGCAGTGTGCCCAATGAAGTAATTTTCCTTTGATTATGCGGCCAGTCCTGAACGTATGAATAGATTTGATGACTGCACTCTGTTTTTTTTTTTTTTCCATTTTATGGATTTTATTGTGACTAGAGGCTATAGAGTATGTTATGCTACCCATCAGACTTGGCTACAGAGTCAAGCTTCAAGAACACTGTTCTTCTCTTGCCAGCTTATTCAGCCTACAGTCACTCAGCCCACAACAGCTTGTCAGCTCTACTGAAAAGAGCCAAAAAAGACTTTGCCATGTTTCTTCCCTGCTCCCCTGCAAAAGACAGTACATTTCTTGAATCAGATTGAGCAGAAGTTCTTGTGGTACATGGCCAAGAGCTGTGTTAATATCTCATGGGCTCAGAAGAGGCAGCCTGGTGCTGTTAACTGTTGAGTACTGAAGAGGAGCCAGGAAGAAAACGATTCTTTCTTGTGGAGTTACAGGAATGTTCTGTTCATAACGCATCTGTGTTGTTATGAGCTCCAGCAAACTGTAAACACAGAGGGAAATGTGATTTCCACCACTATGCTGTGGTGAAGAGAAACAGCATGTCCTAAGTTCACAGAATGAAGGGCTACTGAACTGCACATGAGATAAAAATACTGTTGGGAATAAAGTCCCCTAAGGGCATCCATGTAACACAGGGCATCATTGTCCAATACAAGCTGAGGAGAATGCTCTTTGAAAGTACTCTCAGGATAACCCACAAAACTTTGACGGAAAGGTGCTTTCAAGATGAGATTGCTCATTGCCAGCAACAGAACAGAAAAACCAGCAAGAGTCATGAGGCATAACAGTAGAAGTAAACATGGCATCTGTATCTAGCGAAACACTGACTACCTTATAGGTCTTCTCACCTTAAGTGTCTCAATGTACCTAAAGAGAACCATAGGAAGCTAGCTAGTACCAGAATCCCACAGATTAATCCCTGATAATTTAGCTTGGTCACTCTTAATTTCATTCTACACTGTTTGGGGTTGGCACTTTTAAATTCTCTAGTGAAGGAGCCCAAATCATGGCACTCTCCACCTTTTCCAGGTGATTTTGCTGTTGTGCATTAGCATGGCAAAGTACCAACTATCATTTTACATAAGAAGGCATCTTAGAATCCAGCACACCAAATGAGTAGCATGGCTACTCCAGCCATGCTAGCGATGACCACAAGAGCAGAAAAAAGGTGAAAAAGCATGACAATAAAATTGTACCAGAATAAGAGCAGGACCATCATACAGACCTAGACCATTGTTACAACTTTAAAACTAGGGATATAATTGTAATGGAAACCTCACATTCTAACTTAATTTAGATTCTCCAAGAAGAATTGCAGATGCTTTCACCTCACAAAGCATGTTGCCTGGACAAATCTTCAGGAGTTGTTTGCCTGCTAGCCATGACAACACACGTGGCTGGTAAGGTTTTTGAATTGTGGCCTGCCAACAGTATGACTGTTCTCTCCCTCCCTCTCTCTCTCCCCCACTTCTTTCCATCTCTCTCTGTCTCTCTTCCCTTCCCTCCTTCCAGGCTCATTCCCATGGGGCGTTTCTTTCAAGTTCTGCTGCCAAACTTTCTGCCTCTCTCCTGCCAGGCGTTCTGCTTGTAAATTGCCAGAACGCTCTCTTTTCTTCTAAGCATTCACTTTTCTTTCTTCTCCTCTTCTCTAGTCTTTCCTTTTTCATTTGTGGTGAAATCTTTTTTTTTCTTATTTTTCTTTTTCCTGTTGCCATTTTGTGTAGCTGTTGCCTACAAGTTTCTGTGATTATGATTTCTGCTAGTGTATGTGTGATGCTTCCTTTGGTCCCACACTTTGCTCCCCAGTTACTCGTTGTTGACTGATGTTGATTGCCTTTCAGAGCAAATATCAGTGCAGTCTGTGCTTCCAGGTAGCTTGTATAAAACCTCATGAAACAGAAACTCAAAGGATTTAGAGTCTGTAAAAGCATAAAGGTGTGAATTGATTTGAATGTTTTCAAACTGTTTGCTCAAAATTAAATTCTTGTCTTCCATGAACTTCACAAGTTTTTGTATTTTGGTGGAGGAAAAAGAACGACTTGAGGAGTAAAGTTTTCTGCAGTGTTATATTCTGCTGCTTTTAACAAACGCATAGGGGACTTTGAAGTATTGTGTTAAGCTGTATTTTAACACCAAGTACAGTGTTATCAAAAATCTTCCTATCAGTTGTTGAAAACAACTTTCTCCATATATGAGTAATGTTTTGTATTCTTTTATTCATCTAGGATGAGGAATAGCAGGAACATGAGGGTTTCCTGGGAATGCATCCAAGAAGTGCTGGTGGAGGCTTTCTAGTTAATCAGTTTGTCAAAAGCAGTACTTTTTCAGCATGCAGCGTTATTCACTTAATTTTTCATTAGGCCTTTTAATGTAGGCACTATTAAAGCAAGCAGCTGCGATATGGAAATGTTTATTTATGCCAGATCACTTGAAAGTCCTAACTTTTCATCTGTGCAACAATAAACTGAAGTACAGCTCCTGAGCATCGCTGAATGACAGCAGCCACGACACAGCCACGCTGAGCGCACTCCCCCCGCCACCACACACTCTCTACAGTCTTCCTTAAAGTTTGCTCTCTGTTCATATATCATAAGTGAGTGTTACTCATAAAGGATTTGAAGTCCCCAAGCATATGCATCCACTTCCACCATTAAAGTGGATTCAGGTGCTTGGCATGACTGTCTCCAGGCAGACTTTCCTTAAATAATTGATAGCTGCCGTCTTGTTGCCCCATAGTCATGTATCTGGATGTACTCACGTTGCATTTACGGGGTTTCGTACAAGTCTCTGGCTGACAGAACCTGTGGTAAGGATCTCACACTTTCTTTTATTAACATGACCTATTTTCGCTTTCTCAGATGACAAATTATGCCAAATGAGCTTTATTGCACCTACTATGATATGATGAGAAATTCGTACGTCAGCCACAGCTGTCCTGAAAATGTTGTAAAACTTTTAGTGGTGTGAGGCACTTGGATTTGATTGCCAGATGATGTTGAATGAAAAAAGGAGAGAGACATGTTAGAAATTAACCTTTCAAATATTTAACTGTGAACAAATGTGTTGCATTTTGAGTTATCTACTTTCTGAAGAGGTAGCTATAACGCTCCTATGTGGTGTTACAGTCAAAAGCTTGCAACAGGCAAAAGGCAACATACTGCATGTATTGAACCAAGAACTTTCCATTAGTCTAGTTAGTCTTTTGTTACTCTGGTCAAACTTATCTAATTAATACAAAAAGCCTCATTAGTCATATGGTAAAATTAGTATAGAAGAAAACCTTCCTATTTACCCCTTTTCTCTGGTGTTATATTCACCACTCCAAAGTCCCTCTGGATCCCCAGGGCAATGGTTTTGGTCTTCCTCAAAAGGAAGGGGAAGTTCATAATGATGTGTCAGCACACCGAGAACAAACAAGGTTATTGTTGTGGTTTTTTTTTTTTTTTTTTTACGCAGTGAGCACCAATTTGTGTGTCAGTGCTCTCCCATGATTTTCCCAGAGCTAAGCCAAAAGAGGTGAGGCAACAAGCAGTGGCCTTGGCAATTCAGTGACTTCAAAAAATTTTGCCACGTGAGTTTGAAGGGACACACAGAAGTGGTTGAAGGCCTTAATCTTCCTCTTTCGTGTGACTGTTGAGTTCATTACAGACACAGAATAAAGCTCAGTCAGACTTCTGAAAATTGAGGTGTGTACTTTCCGGATCCAAGGCAATTTGCTGCTCTTTTGCTTGGAGATGAGTATCATTCAGCATCTGTCACCTTATCTAGATAGTATGTTTTTTAATACTCACATCATGGTTATCTAGCTTCTCTTCCACCCCAAAAGATGAACAGATTTTTGCTAAGGGAAAAGAGAGGTAGAGCTAGGAGGTCTTCATGTGGTCACCTGGTCCACACTATTGGTTCAGAGCCGAATCAAACATATTTACAGAATTCCTGACATATTAGTCAAACAAGTGTAAGACTATTTTGTTGAAGTCTGGAGTCCCATGGGTCCCCCTTTTTTTACACTTTATAAAACAGATCTGAAATTTGCCCTTTTCCTTTGGGCGCAGACTCATACGGTTTGTGAGAGTAGAGTTAGTAGACTTGCAGATGTGCTGTGTGCAGACAATGCAAAACAGTTGCCCTGGCTAGGCTGAGGTCAATGGTTAATGAGGCCTTGGTGGTATTCTGTGCATTTAGTAATGGGTATTTGGTGGCTCTTGCAATAGGACAACTCTTGTTTCTTGATAATCTCTTTATTGTTTGAAAACTAATATGTTTCTTGACTCGCAAATGGAATTAACCATTTATATTAGAGCTGCAGTAAGTACTGTGTCATGCTTTTCAGTTGCAATTGCAGCAGAAGAACTGCAAGTGGTGTTTTGTGCCACAAAAAAAATATATATTAGGCCTTCCTCTGGGGGCGTGGGAGAAGGTGATTTCTGTATCTTAAACATTTTACTAGTTTCATTGATATTTATAGTTTTAAGGATTGCTTTGGAAATTCTCTGCTGCAGACCTGAAATATTGAGGGCAAACCCCCAAATTGTTTAGAGACTGGAGGAACTGATTGATGAAAGCAGTTTGGAAAAGAGTAAATATTTCCCAGGCAATGAAATATGAACATAATCTGCACACAGTTGAATGATATGAATGCTTAAGTCAAAGGAGAGGACTAATGTTATATCAACCTTGGGAAAAGCTGATTCTGTTAGTTTTAGGTGTGAAGCATGCTTTGAAACTCTTCCCTGCAGGGTTCTTGCAAAAAATCCCTGATGGGTTTCCTTGTTTTAAACAAAATGTTTTATTTTCCAGAAGACTAAAAGACGTATGACACAGTTTTGACATATGACACAGGCAGCTCTCTTGTGCTTGAAAATTGCTGGTTTTGTCCGGATGCTGACCACCTGTAACCTCAATTCATTTCAATGATTTGCATTCTTGGTCTCACCCTGTACCAGCTATTTGAGTAGCTCAGTATCATCTCCTTAACCACAGCCAGCACTTGTTGCCTAATAGAAAGGATCTCTCTCTCTCTTTAAGGATAGCTTTATGTCAGGACAAGGTAGAGCCCAGTTTCTTAAGCCACTGAATTCTGTATATCTCCGGCACTACAATATAGAGGTTTTGTGGCAGATTTATTTAAATTTAAAGAAATGGAATTCCTTTATACATTAAATGATGAAAGTAATAAATTCAGTACAGTGGCTTGTTCTGCATTTTGTTCTTTTGTTTGCTTACCACTATTAACTCATGATTATTTATTCTATTAAAAACTAATTTATAGTTTTCAGTTGTGTAATTCTCAGTATGCAAAGGGTTGTCGTATTTACAATAACCTAAGTTTACATATTCAAAAACTGTCCAAAGGATATTAATGCTGGATGGCAGAGGATGGGCAGGAGGTGCTTGGACTTCTGTCCCAAAGGGGAAATAAATTTGTGTATATGGCTGGTTCTGCCTAATATAGTAGCCTCAGTGAGAGCTGGTGTGATCATCCTTGTTCTGATGCTGGCTCTGAGGTGTTTCAGAACGGAGAGAGGAAGAGGGGTCATCTTAGAAGGAAAAAGAGATGCAGGTTACAACCCCATTTTAGTCATTGCTTGGCACAGGGCAGAGATGAGAGGAGGCTTGTGTCTTGCATGAGCTCTGTGTGGGGAAAGAAACACATCGTGATTACATGGTGCTGTGACAAACGGATGGGTTGAGACTCGGTGATGGAATGGGAAGGATGGGGCAGTGCAGAGCTTGACAATGAGGATCGATAGTTGGGGAAAGAGCTGTCAGATGTTGAAGTGGGATGAATTACATACGATAGCAGATGAGCATCTGGTAGGTGGGTTTGAACGGGGAAGGGACACGATCAAATACTGAGCAAGGATGTCAGCTTGTGATTGTTATATCTTGAGTGCTTTTGGGAAGGGAAGGTCAAGAAAGGCAGCTGGGAAAGCCAGGAGAAGGAGTGGCACAGTAGCTAGGATAAGGTAAGAATAAAAAGAAGAAATTAGTGGTGGGGATGGAATGTAAACAACCGCCCTTGGAGCGGTCATGGAGGCAGCTCTGGATTTCATATTGCAGGTGAGCAATCTCCTACTGGATCTGCAAAATCCCTGAGTGGGCAGGGGCAATGAAGAGGAAATGAAGACATGTCGAGTGTGAAAAATCATAACGTGGTGTTTGGCTGCATTGTTGTCCAAGTCTGTCTTTCATAGTAAGAGACCTCTATGACAAGCATGGATTTGTAGTGCAAGAGGATACTATATCAAGTCAACCTTCTCTGCTGATGTGTCTGAGAGAAATAAAACTGGCTAAATACAGTGCCTCTGACATATATTCCCACTTCTGTTAGAAATATTTTATAACCCACATCCCTAACAGAGTTTTGGGAGGAATAATTGCAACAATGTATTGTTACAATGTATTGCAAGACCACAGCAGAATAATATTTTGGAGCTTTAACCATTCTGCATCTGATCTAATATTGCAGCTAATCCATCAAAAATTGATCTTGAAGTCTCTCAAAAATCGCTGCTCTTGGCGTAAATGCTTATAACGAGTGCTAGCATTGCCTTGCTGAATGCAAAAATGGTACTGTGCAAGTCCTGAGAGCGACCAAACCAGATCAGTAGTTTGTGGGAAGATATCCCCAGCAGCACCCAATGGGCACTGATCTTCATCTCTCTAGTGATCAGTGCTGCAATTCCTAGTGTCAAAAATAAGTTAGAAGTTAAATAAAGAAATTAGGATCATTAAAATAGAACTAGAGCTACCCCCACTCAAGACAAGATCAACTGTACCTGAACCACTGCAAATACACTGAAACTGGATGCCAACAATTATTCCCATCACTGTGCTAGGGGTTTCGTTTGTTTGTTTGTTTTTGAGTTTTGTTTTGTTTTGTTTTGCAGTGATAAATGGCATTCCTTGCATGCGCATTGGGGAGTCCTGTTTCATACAAAACTCAATGCTATCCTTTCTTTCTTAGATTTTTATGAATAAAGCAGGAAGTTTTGTAGAATAAATTTTACATCAACTCGGCAGTAAATTCATGCACTTAAAACCAAGTGAAGTCAGGAAAAATTTTATTTCAAGAAACACTGCACTAAACCAAGGGATATGCTGCATTTAAATACTGAAAAGAAATATAGTCAGTTATGGACTAACCAATTACAGGCTTGCTGATCAAAAAAACCAGAGGCTTTAAAGCCTACAGATAATGTTGGCAGATAATGTGTTTGAATCGCACTAAACTTTGTTACTTTTCTTATGAAAGAATTTTGAAAAAAAGATCTTTTTACAAGGAATGGACAGAGCAATGGCAGAGTATATTAGTTGTGATGATTTATTTATTTTGCAGTGCTTTTGAGTGACTTGTTCTTGAAATATTACTGAGTTAGCTTCTCCCAGCTCAGCCATTGGAGCTGTTGTTTCTCCTCTGCAGGCATTTTGCTATGTCTCTGTCTGTCACTATATGTAGTCGTAAATGTAGTACTTCAGGCCTCGTGTTTCACATACAAAACTGAAAAAGAGAAGAGAAGAAAATACCAGGTTTTTGTTTTTTGTTTTTGTTTTTTTTCTTCCCCAGGAACAATTGGATTCTGGAAGCAACTGAAGCCAGTTAAGCAAAGTGGACTCTCTGGGCCATTTGGGAGCTAGCTAAACATTAGTGAAAATTACATAGGAAAGGAGCAATTCTGCAAAATGAAGTGTAGAAACTGGATAATGCAAGCGATCGTTTCTGACAGGGTCCTCACAGTCTATTATTTGGGTAGAGAAAGACAATGCCTAGTTAGTAGCTCCATGGAGAAAGGGACTTCAGCATTTGCAGAATCTCAGTGAGTAATAATTGCAATTTTTAAGCTATTATTTCACTATTCAGAAATTTATTTGAAATGGAGATAAAATGCTTTTGTTTACGAACAAAGGTGCATGGAATTTCCGCATGAAGCATTCAGGTGCTGGATAATGGCCTTTGTTGTCAGAGGATAAATGAGTCAGCCTCCTTCCTCAAAGGACATTTAGGTAAAATTGTAGGAACAGGAACTACTCCTGTTGAAGTACTATGGGCAGAATTAAGAACTAAGTTTAGGTAGCCTTTGCAGGTGGAGTAGTTATCCTGTGTATTCTGCACATTGATATTGAGTTGTCAACAGAAGCCTGCCTCTGGCCATGATTTTTGGCTTGCTTTCCAATGGAGCTTTTTTGTTTCTAAAACAGTCATTTAGGGACTTCTCTATTAAAGCTCATACAAGACAAGCAGTGATGGGGAAGCAAATGAGTAAACCCATGGCAAGTGTGCGTTTTCATTATTAGTGCTTTCTCATTCTGGTTCTATTTATCATAGCTTGTGACATATATTTTAGAAGAGAAAGAGTTATTACTATATCTGGGTCATTAATTATCTGGGAGTTTGGGGTTCAGAAATAAACACGATAGTAATGGCATGAGAGTTCAAGACTAAGCGTTTTGTTTTGTTTTTGCTATCACGTATGTTTTCCTTCTTCAAATTACTGTGATTTAAAGGAATGTTACATGATTGATGATTGTTGCGTCATTTAACCTTTGAGCTGGCAAATAGAAAAGGATTAAATGGATGATGCAAGAACCAGCTTTTAAATTGTAGAGCAGCAATTTAGAAACAGCATAGAATGGTCTAGTACATGCTGAATTCTTGACTTTTTTTTTTTCATAAATGCATTATAATTCTTTGGTTGTTAAAGAGAAGAGAGCTATCTAGTGGTTATAGATGTCATCATCTTTTGTCCGTCAGCTATTAAGGGCTGTATCCAACTTGAAAAGAACAGAGTGGTTTAAATCTTCGGTGAATAACGCAAGGTTTGGGATTAAGCTCTAACACTGGAGGACAAATTCTGCCACCTGCTATGGCTTTACAAGCTCATTTTTTGAAATACAGGTTTCTTACCTGACTAATTGAAACTCCCATAATATTTTTAAATAAAAGTAACAGCTGGAAATGTGAATTGAAGTAGTTATGCTGGGATACAGTCTAATGGCAAGTCTTTGTGTAGCCATGGGGAAAAAAAAGAGCAAAATAGTTGGCAAGTGGCATGCAGGAAATTTGGTTACCAGACATTTATCTTCTGGAAGTGAAGGAAACCCTCCATGGTGTACTATAGAGGATAATCAGCATATCAGTGGTTAATGCGATATCCCAAGGCAGATTGCACCAGAGCGCTGTATATGGCCTATATATGTAACTCAAACAACATTTCCTTGCCTTAAAAAAGCATGAGAAGCTAAAGACCTAACTGAAATATCAGCATTTTTTGTTAAAAAAAAAAAAAAAATTGAATCAAACCCCGCTTGAAGCAATGGAAGGTATTCCACCTCTCAGTTCTGGTTTTCGGTCTAGCTCTAGCAAGTACTGCATTAGAACGGAGTTGTGATGGCAAGTTCAAAGCTGTAGCAGGACTTCATTTTCATTAATTTCAGATTGCATTTTGTCCTTTATAGCTAACAAGGTCTTCAAGAGCCACAAAACTCTTAGCTCACACCCTGGCAGGTAGATAGTGCAGAAATGAGCTCTGAAATATTTTCAACTCTTTTGAACAATTAATTATAGCGACAGGGATTTTTCCAGACAGGCTCTCAGTGCAAGGTATTCCATTGCATTATTCTTCTATAGAGAGTGCCAGTCTGTTTCTTTGCACCATGTATCTTGCATCCTTCTAAGCACGTGCTCTTGACTTTTTCTGTGCTGCATCGTATTCCCTTTACTGTTTCTTCTCTTGGTTAGACCATTCCAACATGGACATTGCACCTGCTTAAATATCTTTAAAACTACCTCTGCAAATACCTAAATCCATTACAGATGCACACGAAGACCAAGCAGTGAGACACTGTCTTGGTGCCTCTGACACCAAATTGTCATCAGAAATCTCACCATCGCTTTTTCACCTGCTCATGTGGTACCCAGCTGTGGCTTGTTGGCCTTGTGTTTGTCTGCGCTGAGATTTGCTGTTCAGAGATGAGATTTCCATTTCTGCAAGACTCCCACATCAATCCTGAGTTGGCCCCTGTGTGTTCTTCCAGGGAATGCAGAGAGTTAGGTTTTGATGGGATGGGGGTGGGGTAGGGGTTACTTGTTCTTCTTCCATGTGTGCTAAAACATAAGCACATATCGTAAAGAAATTATAGCTACAAAAGGGAGCAGAGTGGTTAGAGCAAAAACTTCTAATAACTTTGGACGCCAGTATCTTTACATGTTTTACATTACAGTTCAGTATGTTAACACTTGGCCACAATGCCGTGCATCTCATAATGCATCAGAATTATTGAAACATCTGGGCTAAATAGCTTCATGCCTATCCACTGAGAAAATCCACAAAGGATTCAATCCTTTTCAAAATATTTCATTTTATATCTAGGAGAGTAGGTTGCATTACGGTTATATACCAATTTATTAAACATGCAGGAACATTTTGTTTCCTTTTTTTTTTTCCTCTTAGTCTTTAAGTGCCTACAGGGCACATCTGCGCTTCTTCATGAAGAGCTGCGTTGCAACTGGGTCTTGCATGGCTGCTGTGTGGGAAAGGGAGCAAAGAGGTGCCTTTTCCCTTTGCGCAGCCCGCCCAAAGCCTGCCAAAAATAACAGACCTCTCCAGAGCCAGGAGTAATCCTTTAAAAGAAAGATGTTTCTGCTACATCTCTCTCCTGTGTAATGATGCAAGATGATCCCATCCAGTGTCAGAAGAGACTCCTGGTTTCCCAAGCTTCCCTGGTTCCCTGAAAAGTGTGCGTGCTGTGTGCTGCCCTGCTCTGAGTACAGGAAGGTAGAGCCAGTGTGCAGCCGCGGTTAGATTTAATGCACTGCGGCCAAGTATTCAGAAATTGCGTTGAGGAGTGTGGTATGATTTTTGTATAAATGGGAATATAGACGTGCTAAGCATGAACGGAGCTTCACTTCCTTCCTGTGGCTAGGGTTCATAATGGCTTAGAATAGCTTAAAATGTTTTGTCATTGTGGCATATTGAAGAAATAATCTTTTTATTGGTAGAAATTGTATTTTTCTCTCTTTTTTGGAAGGGCATGGGCCACCAAGAAAGCACATCATCCAACTCAAAAAAGGCAGATTTTATTTCTTCCCCCCCCCCCC